>JAJIYU010008067.1:0-18381 GCA_030144865.1 Tinospora cordifolia | reverse complement strand
CACCTCTCTTATTTTCACATTTTATGAAATTAATTTATCAGTTCACAAGGAAGATTATTTATTTAAATTTTTTTTCATTGTAGGGCATGTGGGCCCAAACCAAATTATTTATTTCAGTTTTGAATTTATTTTTCACTGTAAAAGATCATGTACTCAGAATTTAGAATAAAGAATTTTATTTATTTATGATGCCATAAATTATTTTGAATGTAAACTAATGTATGCAGGAAGTCTCATGGGTTTGAGACTTTGAAAGGAAAAATAATAAGGTAACACGGGCTTGCCTCCCGGGTGGCTAAGAATATTGATTACAGAAAATTTCATTGTTGGATGACGGGGTCGAGGGGGCATGGGAGGCAAGGTGTTACAAATAATAATATTTTATCTTTAAATTAAAAATAAATATCACTAAATTAGCTAGTAAAATACAAAATTTTAAAAGTATATGTTTATATCTTGATTTTTTTTCTAGATGTACTACTTATACAAGTTAATAGGACAATCTTTAGGACATAGCAGTGAGACAAAGTCTTCTTAAATAATTGGTCTCATAGGACACGATAACCCGTCTTCATTTTAATATTTAACCGACCTCTTAGTTTCTTTTTATTTTAATGAAATAAAAGAAAACTATTAGAAGATTAAGAAAATAAGAAAACAAACTGAATATGACAAAAATAGGAAAGAATGTTTTACTATCTTGATAATAAGTTTAATTTTAACCTTAGTACACTTTTTACAATGTAAACACTCATTTTATATAGATTCTTGATCATAATAGGGTGATAGATATCATTTACAACATATAAATATAATGATAGTTACAACAATCAAAATATAATGTCTTATGCGTTACATAAAAATAATGGACTATAAAATTATTACCATTTAGGGTTTAAAGAATATTAAATGGCGAGTGATGATTATTCAAATATATTTATAATAAGTAAAATGATTTGGCTATGCTATCCCTCTTTTTGCCATTAAATTGTGTAAAATATCAAAATTTTAAATCTTTATTTATTACAGATAAAGATAAATAAATAATGTAATTATGTTAAATTTAAAACTATCTTTCGGTTTACTAATACAGTTAAATCTACCATTTCATTTTTTTTAACTAACTACCCACTCTCCTAATCTTAACTATTATTATAATACAGAGCATTGGCTTGCACCAATTTTTATTTAAAATATATTTATCTTAAGATGTGTTTGTTGGTGAAAATTCTTATTTTCTTATATTTATTTGATAAAAATAGTGAAAAAAAAACTTAAAATATTTTATTGACTCAACAAATTTTGTTATCAAAATTTTCTCAACGTAAAGGTGAAAAAATAAAATTTTCTTATAAAAATATTTGGGTTGACTCATTTCGTGGTCTATTTTCCAACAGTTGGATCTTTTAACTTTGTGCGCTTGGTGGTAAACTCTCTATTTCTACTCGACGAGGCGGCGTTAGCTATTCAAACCCCTTTTTAAGCTTTCCGACCTTTCCATCTCTTACATATCCTTGCGCCTTCTGTCCTCGCTTCGCGTCGGTCAGGTCTCGTTTTTCTGATTGTGCATTTCTAGTCGAGTTAGGGTTTTCGCACTCGTTTCTTCTTTCTGATTCAATCTCTTTCTTTTTTGCCTTTTTTGTTCTTTTCCGTCTAGGAACTAACGATGCTACGTAACTTTCGTCTGGTTGAAAAACCCTAGGTTGTCTCTTTGTAAATCTATTAGAGCTTATTTGATTTGTGATTTCGCACTGAGTCCTGAAGCCGCGGTGTTAAATTAGGGTTTATTTAATTAATTAATTAATTGTTGGTAGTGGAGTTTTTATTTTGCTCGTTTGAAAATGAATGTTTTGAGATTATAAGAATGTTGTTTTTGTAATTTTTTTGATTGATCTGTTCATGCAGATTGTGTGGTGAGCGTGGGGAGATTTATCTCGGCCGTGGGTTCTGAGTGCCGGGCCTCCAATTATTATTGTAATTTTTATTTTCTTGCAAGGTTTTGTATATCTACAGACATATGTTTTCTCTAGATTTCTAATATATTATTGTTACTAATGTCTGCTTGATTAGATTGTGAAGGAAACTGAGTGGTGGTGAACTTTAATTTGTGGCAGCTATACTTCTCGTTTTCTTGAGTTGCTAATCACAAATGTAATCACGTGTTATAAATGCATTTCTGGAATCACTAGTATTTTAATCGATGGATGCTTAGTTTATGTGACAGCATGCTGTAATTTTCATATTGGATCTTGATGCATTATTTTTGTTTCTGAGTGTAGTTGTAAATGACATGAATGGTTAATTTCCACTACCCAAAAGTACCGACTAAGAATTGACATTTGACTTTTTACCATTTTTAAAGGATAGAAGGTATAATTGATCATCATGGTGGGTTTTGTATTGAAATTAATTTTATGCTAGTCAAACCAAGTTATAAGAGTATCAAGTTAGCTTAACTCTGCAGTTTTTGGGTGCATTTTTATCCTATCACTCTTATCAATCTCTCATGTTTCTGTTCTTGATTTCTTGAATTTTTTTTTGTTTTTTTGTTTTTTTGAGTTGTCATTGATCCCATCCATGCACCTAGTATTTATCTTCCTACATATCCGCTCTGCCCAAATGTTTACATGCTTACTGGTGGTTGTATGAATATTTTCTAGGGATAGGTTTTGTGATGTATTCATCGTCTGTGGCTGTTGGGTTGAACATCAAACTTGAAAACTGAAAGGATGCTTATGCCACTGGACCATTGCTCGTAATATGTCATGCTAACTTTTTGACTGAACTCTGGTATAACATGAATATTGAGTCAAATTAGAATTGACTGGTCTAACCATTTGGCTGTGGAATCTTCACATGGTATTGTAAAGTTTTGTCACTAAAGTGCTTTCTATTGCAGTTATTAATATTATGTGTTTGTTTGAGTTTCAATGACATTAATATTTTCTGATTTCTAATTTTTAATGTTACATTGGTGATTGCTTATTCACAATGTCATCAATTTGCAATCTTTCTATTGTGCAGGGTTTTACTACCAGTGCTTGCTTCGTGAATAATTTACTGTAAGCTGCTAGAAAATGGAAGACTGGGGTAATTGCAAACTTGTTTTATATTTGACAATTTCCTTTTTAAGTATTAATACGCACATGCGAATCGTATCATTCCTACCCTAATACTATAGTTAATTACTTGAATTTTAAAATGTATGGACTTATGTTGAAAACATGCTGGTATCCATCATTTATTGTTTGCAGTAGAAATTCCATTCCATTTACTTTATTGTTGACTCGTAGTAATCTGTCTGCAGATTCAAATAGCTGGAGTAGACTGGGTATTGGTGTGTATTTTGAATAATTATCATCCTAATTACTTCATCCTGTAAAATTTGAACAATATTCTGGAAAGTTAACGACATTATGTTCTTCTGTTTTAATATGTGCTTCTCTTGCATTTATTAGGCTGTCCTCTTCTCCTGTTAAGTTGATGCCTTTCACTTAGAAGTTAGAACAGCTAACGCCCAGCAGCCATTGTCTCATTATAATTCCCTCTTTTCCATCTTAAAAACATGTTTGGTGCCAATAAGTGTTTATAGCGTGTCTTTGGTGGAAGGATGATGTCTGTTATGTGTTTCCCCCCTTTTGATCCTTAAGCTGTTGCTCAACATTTAGAATGATTGATTCTGGATATGAAAATTATTAATAAGTGTGCCATGAAAATTTTCATTCTTTCTTTCTGTCATTTTTTTTCACCACAATTTCGTTATTTCCAAATTTGAAAACATATTGGGTGCCAATTATTGCTTAAAATGCTTCTTTGGTGGAAAGCTAATTTATTCACAAGTAGATTGACTTTATGGTGCTTTGCCTTTGTGATTTGTGGTAGGTAATAGGGATTGCCATCTGATAGAAATTGCTCCTTTAAATGACCTGAAAGACATTACTATAATGATTATTCAAAAAGATTGAGTCATTTTGATTTGATAACTAAAAGTGAACCCAGGTCAGAGTTGTTTGTGGTGTTGTGGATGTATTTTATTTTTCTTATTTTATTCTTTCCAGTCTTTCAAAAGTTCACCTTTGAAGTTGCAAGAAATTGTTCTTGTTGATTAGTCGTTCTGCTTTCTTAGAAATGTTAAGTCACAATCATTTTGCCCTTTTATCTTTTAAGCAAATAATTAAAGATCCATAAAAATAAATTAAAAAAATATTATGATGTTTGTGGCTAAAAATATTATCAGAATATTGAAGATGATATGCATAAAAAAGCCTTATGACATTGATTTTTTTTTTTTAAAAGTTAATTAGACAATCCTTCGGATGCAATTGATTATGCTAAATGCCATATTATCTTATATTGATATGTTTATGTTTTCTTTTCAAAGAACTGGTCATCCTAGATCCTTAGATTTACAATTATTTTTTGTTTTCATTTGAGATAGAGGATGAGCAAGTTCCACCTCTTCTTAAAAAGGAGCTGCCTAGGAGTAAATGGGATGATGAAGATGTAGAAGAGGATGATGTGAAGGAGTCTTGGGAGGATGAAGATGAACCGGTAAAACTATCTCATTAATGTATTTTTCCCCTGAGAAATAGTTATTTGTTTTTTTTTTTCTTATTTTTATTTTTTATAAAGTTTGATGATTAGTATGAGTTTTTGCACAATTGACAATTTGATGATATGGGAATTAGTTAATAACATGGAATTATTAGGGACAAAGGATATTTCCCTATGTTTTCTGACATTACCAATCAAACTAAGTATGCTGCACAGACCCAAAGACACAACACTTTGAAAGATGAAATAGGAAGACCTATTTTTATTTATTTTTTCTTTGATAAGTTGTATGTTTTATATAGAGGAACACATTGTCTTGATTGCGTCTCATATAATACATGTGTGTATGTAATCTGTTTCTTTCTATTTTTTTTTTTAACATGAGTATCGATATGTTTTGCTTTGCTGATAAGGAAGATAGAGTTAGGATGGGGGTTGGGTGAAGTGATACTTAAGCATGACATGGGGAGATATATGCTAACTATGTGTACGAATGCAGGAAGTTGTCACTTAACAGGATATATGTAGGAATGCCTCTAAGGACGAATTGCACCGGCATTTAATAATAGAAAAAGCTAACCAATTCAAATGCAAGGCTTTTAATAGAGCCCTTTATAGGATGGGATGCTCAGGGTGCAATAAAGCTCGTAATGAGACTGAGAAGCTCATCAGTGGAAGATAATGTGTTTCTTAGTCTCGATTTGGCAATTGATAATTGTTGATCTCTCTTAGACATTGATACTTATTGAATATTGTAGTAGCTAGGAATTTTCACTGGAAAAAAAATAGGAAAACAGGAAATGCAAAACCATGTATTCTTTTCAGTGTTACATTCTATTGTAATATGATGGTAAAATGTGCATATATTATGAATTTGTTTTTAGGATATTCTTTATATGTTATGGTCAGGAACCTGCACCTGCTCCTCCACCTCCTGCGGAAAAGAGCACCAAGAAGGCTGTGGCAGCAGCCAAGGAGAAAAAGGGTAAAACTGCTGAAGTAGTAGAAGAAGTAGTTCTGGATCCTCTGGCAGAAAAGCTTCGTCAGCAAAGGTAAGGGAGTGGTTCTTACAGAAAGAGATTTTTATTTGATTTATAAAAAGTAAAAAAGATCATAGCTAGCGAGGAAGCTGCATGTTTAAGCCTGAAGTTAAGTAAAAGGAACTCGTTTTTACTAGGCCATCATAGTTTTTTAAAACAGCTCTATTTTCCATTAAAAAAAAAAAATCAGTCAATTCAGTTCACATAAGTATCTGGAGTCAGATATACTGTTGATAGTTTGAATTTCAAAAATTTCTATTGCTGCTTATTTACTTGAATAGCGGCAAAAGTAGAGATGAATAAAGTTAAGGTAGATTTATATGTTTTGAAAAGAAAGTAGGAACATTCATATTAGGGCCTGCATGGGCTGGGTGTTCCCCATATTTATGGAAGACTCTCTGTTTGGGTGACAATAAATGGCACCTGAAATTTACTCTCCATTGGCACCATAATAGTAATGGGCAGCTGACTGTTTTTGTTGTTCAGCCCTTTCGGTTAGTTTAGCCTTTGGATTTGAAAATTCAACCTTTGAAACAATAAATTCTTTGCTAATTTTCCTCCTTCTAAGCTTTTCATCTAGTGAGCAGGCGGAATGCGAAGCTCTTTATGAAGTTTTTTAAGGAAAAAAAAACTTAAAATGTCACTGAAGAAATGGTTCATATGCAGTGTTCTGAACGGTAACAGAAAAAAAAAGGAAATTGCAATGTACTTAAAAGAATGCAAGAATATCGAAAAAGTATTGCTTCATTAAAGGCTTCATTAAAGGCTTATTGCTACATTTCTAAAGACAATTTTGAACACATCAAATCCAATCCGATCTGCCAAAGGGTTAACACCATTGGTGAATGGGGTCTTTGCCAAGGCAACCATCTCTTTTCTTTTCTTTGTGGTGGCTCATGTGCATAGTAGGATGCTACATGGGTCAAGAGATTTTGTTCTTATCTCAAGTTTCACTGTTGGGACATTACATGGTAGAGCTAGCTAACCTCCAATTCGCAAATGACACTTGTTTTCTTGAAGGGCCTTGATTGATGCATGCATAATGTTGCAAAAGTCATTGATTGTTTCTATTCGATGTTAAGCATGGTAATTAACATGGCAAAGAGGCTAATGTTTGGCATTAACGTATGCTCTTGTTGATTGAGTGATGGATGACTCTCTTGGTTGCTCTTTGGCTCAATGGTATATGCAATACTTATCATGCATGCAGGTGGTAATACGATGAAATGAGAGTTTTGGAATCTTGTTGTTGCCATGGAATAAAAATTCGTTGAATTTCGCCGAAATTCGACGAAATAATTCGGATTTTCTAGTTATCGAACTAGAGTTTAGTTGTGAAAAAAAAATTACAAAAATTCGACAAAACTGCGAAGGCTTCGACAAAATTCGACAAAACTTCGAGGATTTCGACAAAACTTAGAAGATTTCGACGAAATTCGTGAAAAATTTGAAGATTTTGGTGAAATTTGTAGAATACACATGTAAATAATATATAGTTCTTAACATGTACTATAGAGACTAAATCTTGTTAATGTTAAAAGACAAGTTTTAAATCATTATATTTATACTTTTATATTTAAAATATATTGATTTATATTTGTTTTCATAATTTGTAATAGAATTTATGCATATTTTTGCATATACGTAGAATTTTTTGAATTTCTTTAAGTTGACAAATTTTTAAAAAACTTCTCTCGAATTTTTCGAACTCTTCAAATTAATTCTGATTTTTGAAGGTCGAAGTTTGATGCAAAGTTGAATTTTCGCTCCTTGGTTGTTGCAAATGATCCAAGGTAAAGGGATGGATGGAAGAAAGTTCTCTCTCTGAAGGGGGAATATTGTTTCTAACTATGTGCTTGATGCCTCTCACTATTAGTCCACCTTTTGAATTTCTCCCAAGGTAATGGCTCATGTCGAGGAGCTAATGATTGAGTTTCTTTGGCAGGGATTGGAGAGCGACCATGGTTTTCATGTTGTTTAGAAAAAAGAAAACTAAGGAATTGGGGATTGACAACATTGTATTGAGAAACAAAGCCTTAGTGTTGCAAATGGTTTTGGAGGTTTTTTGGGGAGGTGGACTATTTATGTGTCAGCTATTCAGAGCTGACGTGGTCTTTGGGGGAAACCTAAGAGATGCTGGAATCAGTAATTGGGCAACACGTTGAAGTTATCAAAAGTTTTGACATTCTATCCTCTTTTTTCTCCCCTAATTGGATTCGAACTAGTGGAAGGTGCTTCCATCCCGTTTTTGGAGGATGCATGCTGTGGACTTAACTCTTGTCCTTACCTAATTATTAGATCAGTTTTCAAAAACAAACTAGTCTGTAATTTTATATCATTACTACTTACAAGACGGTGCTCCCCCTCTTGTAATCACCTGGTTCAGTGTTGCCAAGACTGTTTAAGGTGAGGTGGGGCTTAGGCAGAGACAAGGTGGTTCTTAAAATAATTATTTAAAAGTTTCTGTAGAATTATTTATTTTTAATTAGTCCCTAACACACACATATGTATATTTTATAATTTTTATTTATAATTTATGTTTAATTAATTAATTATATATAAAATATAAAATTATAAATAAATAATATATATTAGATAATACATCATAATAAAATCATGAATCATGATCATCATAAATTTACATATTTTATAACATCTCAAAAGTCATAAGTCAACAAAAATAAAATACAACTTCAAGTTCATCAATCATTAACTAGAGGAATTTCTTTTAGGCTTCAATATTGACATCTTAAAAAATATTATCATCATCATGATAGTCTTTATTAACATCTTTGTTATATAACTTTGCATCTGTGTCAAAATCTGATGAATCAAATAATAACTCGTCTTCATGCCTTTAGCTGCTTCTACCCACATCTCTTTGTCGTCTTGATCTTCTACTATAGTACCTTAATTTTGTGGGAGCAAAAGCTTCTTCCACTTGTGTCCATGTCAAATCTTCATCTTCATGAACTAACTCTTTGACATTTCTAGTTAGTTACTCATTATTGTCATCAATATATAACTCATTATTGAGGCTTAAACTAAAATATGTAACTCACATGCTCAAATACACTCTAATTTCTTTCACATCCACTAGCACTACATGTTAAGGGAAGAACTTTTAAAGCCAAATCTTGAAGATGTGGAGTTTGAGATCTGAAAAGCAACCACCATTTATCTACATTACAACAACATAAAATAAGAATAAATACTTTAAATGTACAATTAAAAAATAAAGATAATTGTATAAAATGAGACTTTGTCAATTTTTACTCGGTGCCGTAGTTGCTCTTTTTCTAATTGTTGAGTCTTTGCCAAATTTGCGTTCAGCAGCTGAATATGACTCCATCTTACCATAAGTTTTATCAGCAATTTTTGTACTTGGTGACAATCTCTCCATCACTTCATGTAGCCCATTTGAAACCTTTGAATCATGTTGCAAATTATTTGCAAAAATAAAATAAAATTGAGGATTCATCCCATCTTCTATCAATGATATGCCATACAGTTGAGAATCTATAATTTTTTAACAATAAAAAAGATTTAAAAATTAGAACTTAGAAATTTAGAATTTGAATGCACCTACCTAATTAAAAATAAAAATAAAAATCTAAGAACTTAATCTTGATTATTTTCTTTGAAAACCGTTTTAATCATTTCTTTGGTTCTTGCCATTGCTTCATATATATGTCGTATGGGGAGTGCTTTTTTTTGCATCAATTAATCTCAAAACCTTTGCCAAGGGCCTTAAGATTTTAATGGCATGGATAACCTCAATCCATAAAGAATTTGAGAAGACAATACCACATGTCCTTATTCCTTTGACATTATGAGGCCACGTAGAAGCATTCTATTCATCAGAAGTGAACATTTTTTCAATGCATCTTTTTCCCTATAAATGCTCTGCAAAGTAAGAAATGAGGTGGCAAATCTCGTGACTGCAGGCCAAATGATATCTCGATGATGTGTATATGTCCTTATCAAATTCAAAACAAACCCATGATTGTATATGGAGCCTGACAAAAAAAAAAAAAAAAAAAAGCCTTTTGAACCACTCCCTTCACCCTTGGAATTGCACCAATGTTTCCTAATATTAAGTGTATACATTGTGTTGCACAGGGAATCCAGAAAAGGCGGCGTCTCTTATCCATTAACATCCTTCCTGCAGCTACATATGCTGTTGCATTATCCCTGATGACTTGAAGAACACTATTTTCACCAACTTTCTCTACAATATCATCCAACAACTTAAAAAGAGTCTTTGCAATCTTCACATATGAGGAAGCAAAATTAATCAAACTCCTATGCCTCTTATTTGTCCAACTATTAGACATGATACTACAATCATGTTTTGTCCAAGAATCTTTGATAGGCTTCAATAGCTCATTGGTATATGTCAACTCTTCCTTCAAGAATGTTACCTTTCATGGTAATTAGGTGGCAAAACCTGGTCCAAACTGTCCAATAGCTTCAATCATTACCTTGAAGCTTTTTGCTTTCAAAGTATTAAATGGAATTCTCTGTTGATCATCCACTTCATTATATATTGGCATCCTTTCTTCCTCTCAGACTTTTTTGTCATACTCTCAATTGTTGCTTGTTTTCCTCTATTTCTTCACAATGCTTCTTCAAGATCAAGTTGAACAAAATGATCCATTGGGTCCCTTCTTTTCGGGGGGCCTTGGTGCACTTCCACTTTCATGTCCACCATGTAACACCACATTAATCTTCATCATCAAAATCTGTTCCTTTCATATGAAAATCTTGTTCTACTTCATAAGAACCTGATGAACCTAGTACAATTTTATTGCTACTTCTTCTTGAATTTTTTACAAGAGTTGCCCTACATTTATCTCTCATTGATTCAGGGCATCTTACACATGAAGTTACATTTCCTTTCACTCCAGCCAAATTTTGCTTTAACCGGTTGATGCCTTGACTCACTTCCTTGTGATAAAAGTTGCATGAGATTTTACTTTTGTTTGTTGGGTCATACAAGTATGCATATTTCCACCCGTTATATTTTGACTTCACACTTAAACTACAGCTCTCGAATGTCATCTAGTGTTCTAATCTATGTAAATTCATAAAAATTAAAATAATAAAAATTTATTAACGAACAAATTGATATACAAAAAAGATAATTTAAAAAATATAAATAATTTTACAAAAAATTATCAAGTAAAAATTAAAGAAAGAATGCATTGTTACGATGTTATTGGCCAATTGATGCACAATGACTTCTCTTCTTACGTTTCGAGATTTTGGACCACTATTGTGTGTTCCCCTATAGTAGTAGATGTCTTCATCATTGTACAAGTCATTACCTTTTAATGCAAATACACTTGGGTTCTTTATCTTTTCAAAAAAGTGCTGAGAAGTGAAGAAAATCTTTGGTAATGTTTGTCAAGCATTATTGATTTATAATTCTAATCAACACAAGAGTCCTTTGTTGACATTTAGTTGAGTAATTCGATTATTGATAAATCTGTAAACTGAAAAAATGGCATCTGCATAATGTTCCACGGTGACTTGAGAATACTGGGTCTTTAGGTAGCTCCATCTTATCATGTTATTAATTTGATGATTGAAGTGAATTTGTCAGGAAAAAAAAGGCCCCCAGGCATGTTGAGAAAGACAGTAATAAACCCAAATAAAAAAGAGTAAAAAGTGTGCTTTATATGTTGTTTGGGGAGGCAACAATGCCATAAGACCCACATCCTTTTCTTTTTTATGCTTTCTAAACCTCTTTTTACATCAGCACCATCAGATCATAGTTTGAGCAGACTGTTAGGTTTAATTGGTCCGAACTTATTTAGCTTGTTCTTTCGTTTTTGGTCATGAAATGGATGTATTTGAATATCTGACTCATATATGAGGGGATAGCTTTATATGGCACAACCTAGAGCAAGAATTGGTTGAATTGGTTCACAATGTGATTGGGCAAATTTTTCCCTTCATCCCCCTCTCATAAACAAAAGAAAAAAAAAAAAAAGAAGGAAACAAGCACAAAAAACACAGAACAGTTGTTTCCTGTTTTAAATCGTTTGCTTTATAAATCACAAATCAAGTTTGTTTCAGCCTTTTAAGTCTTTTACATAGCAAATCTCTGCCTTATCAATTTTTAAAATTTTATTTATTTTATTGTGTACCCTTCTAGTTTTGAGGTTTACCTTGTCTTCTAACATGCCTTACTGTGTATCTCTTCATTACAGGCTTGTGGAAGAAGCTGACTATAGGTCTACCACCGAACTCTTTGGTAAGAAGGGTGATGAGAAATCCCTTGAGAATTTTATACCTAAATCGGAAAGTGATTTCCTCGAATATGCAGAGCTGATTTCTCATAAACTCCGCCCATATGAGGTGCATTGAATTTGCATATTTGAAGTTTTATCACAATATGAAATTCCATTTTGTAGAATGTATTCAGTTATATTTCACCTGTGCACTAAGTTTAGCTTTGACAGACTGAGGTTTATTTCCATTGTAGAAAAGCTTCCATTACATAGGACTACTGAAGGCAGTTCTGAGATTGTCAACTACCTCTATGAAAGCAGCAGATGCTAAAGAGGTCGCTTCGTCTATGACAGCAATTGCTAATGAAAAGCTGAAGGTGGAAAAAGAAGCTGGTAAAAAGAAAACAGGTGTGCAAGTTTAAGCAAAGCTTCCTCTTTTTATGAAAAACTTTGTTGAGGATTCTACATTTCTAGTCTTAGTGTTGTTTGTTGTGCATTACCACAATCATCGGTGACTTGAGGGATCTTTTGGTCAGGCACCTAAGTTGTCAGCTGTTTGTTCTTTTGCTCCTTTTCTTTTGTTCTTGTTAACTTTTTAAAAAAAAATTATTTATATATATATATATATATATTTTTATTTCTTTTCCTGTCCTAGGTACAAAGAAGAAGCAGCTTAATGTCGATAAACTTGAGGACGACGCGGTTGTCTCAACATATGATGCTCTTGATGATTATGATTTCATGTGAACAGATGGATTAGATCTTTCTTTGGTTTTGACGGCCTACTTAGACTAGGATCCAATATTGCTGATGTAAAAAAAGGGAGAAAAAAAAAGAAGAAAAGATGCTTGGATCCTAACGGCATTATCGTTTCTCCTAACATTGGAGATCAATTTGAGTGTGGTATGAGATAGTGGTTTGTTTAGTAGGTTCATGTCCCTTATTGTTTTTGGCCGGTCACATTTGCTGATTGCATTTTTGTGACTGACTCTGCTCTGTTGTTGGTAATGACGATAATGTGCCATACATGAATTAAATTTCTCAATAAAGTACTTTGGTTTCAGAGTATAAGAAGATTGATTGGTTATCGTATTTAACTTTAAGATCTCTTAACTTTTGTTGCTTTCTGTGCTCTTACTAACAATCAAATGCGTGGAAGAAGATTGGTTATCATATTTAACTTTGACATCTCTTAACTTTTATTGCTTTCTGCGCTCTTAGCCTCTTACTAACAATCAAATGCTTTGTGTTCAATACATATCTTAGGTCTAGACTATCTTGGTGACATTGTGGAGTAACTACAAGTAGCATGAGATGAAGGGTGGGTGGTAAGAGAATAGCTGTACGTAGTAGTAGCTTGAGATGGATCATGATGTCTGAAGTCTCTCTTCATTGCTCTGTAAACATGATCTAAACCTTCCTCCAACAACTCCAGCACTGCCTGAGGCATTGGCGGCTGGTTCACTTCCTCTGATCCTTCCAACATCTTGACCACTTCTCCCATTGTAGGTCTCATTAATACCTCGTCCTGGATGCACCAGAAAGCTACTTTAAGGGCCCTCACCAACTCATCTTCTTCCACCGCTCCCAACAGTCGCTTATCTGCAACTTTCATTGGTGTCCCATTGCTCATCTCCTAGAAGATACCGGGAAAAAAAGGAAATTAAAAAGGATCAGTAAAAGATTGGTAGAAGATCATTTTTGAACAGGTCACCAGTGCATTAATTTCTTGCATTCACCTTAAATGCCCAGCCGGGAAAGAAGAAGTCCCTCGCATCTAACGACATGTCAAGGTTTCTCCTGCCACCGATGATCTCTAGTAGAAGCATGCCATAGCTGTAAGCATCTGCTTTGACAGTGATAGGCCTGTTACTGATCCATTCTGGAGCTAAGTATCCTCTGGTGCCTCTTACCATTGTGACAACCTGAGAATGCTCCCTTCCCATCAATTTAGCCAGCCCAAAATCTGATATTTTTGGACAGAAATTTTCATCTAATAGTATGTTCTCTGGCTTGATGTCACAGTGTATAATTCGGTTCCGGCATTGTTCATGGAAATACGCGATCCCTTGAGCAGTGGCAATCGCTATGTTGAAGCGAGTCTTCCAATCAAGTGTTTTGTCTCTAGACACTTGGCCTCCCAACGAAGGAAAGATCCATTTGTCTAGTGATCCATTTTTCATGAACTCATACACTAGGAGTCTGTTTACAAACATAATTCAAAAACCCAACTGATTTTTACATCTGTGCAAGAAAAGGAAAAGGTTCTTGTAGGCGAATGGTGTGAAAATGGTGAAAATCCGTGTCTATATTCTAAGAAAATTGTCAAGCATAACAAGTTCGTACCTATGCGATCCCTGAGAGCAAAATCCGTAGAGTCGAACCAAGTTTATATGATGCATCGAACCAATAGTGTTCACTTCTGTTATGAATTCCTTCTCTCCGTGAGGGAAAATTTTCTCTAGTTTCTTCACAGCAGCCAAGTTCCCATCTCCCAGGTTCCCCTTGTACACACTCCCAAATCCTCCTGCAATTAGTTTGAAAAACTAGGATTACCACTGTAATTTTAAAGCATAGCTGAGAAACATAAACTGAAAATTGTATATCTGTTGGTACGAAAAGTTCTAAGAGCATTTTTAAAGCAAAAAAATATATATAAAAATATAAAAAAATAAATGCACCCAGGAAAAATTTTATGTAATTAATATCTAGGGAATGCATGTCCTATGTGATAATAAAGATAGTGTTAAAAATTGTTATCTAATGCAATCATAAATTGCTCTTATTTTTTATAATGCAATAATAATTTTTTTATTTTTTCTTTAAAAATAAAATATATACAATTTTCTTTCTTGGTTAGCTATCTACCACAATGTCAAGAAATCTTTTCTGTCATTTAATCTTTAAATCTTCAATATATGGTTTCGTTAGAAACGATTTTATAAGTTAAATGTATATATACCCTATGAGATAAGTACTTTTTTATAATCCATATTTGCATTGGACTATAGAAAAATCTTAAAAGTAACCAAGGGAATTATGTAGATGACTCTCAGAAAGAGTTGCTTGAAATTTTGCAATTGTTCCAATGCTGTAATCCTTTCCTTCTTTGGTTTTTTTTCTTTACCTGTTCCGAGAAGCTCAGAGAAATTATTTGTCGCGCTCTGCAGATCACGGTAACCGAAATTTATTGGAGCATCTAACACCATTAGAGAGCTATTAAGACCTTTCTTCAGGGATTTCCGCCCATGAAGGGTATAATACAACAAGAAGCACAAGAGACCGATAAGCACTGTCATGCAGAGAACAATGGGCAGAACCAGAGTCTTAGTCTTTTTTTCCTGGCCTGATGATCCCTCAGACTTCCTTTTATCATGCCATGGTGCAATTGAACTATCATTTCCAACCTTGACAAATAGTGTGGAAGTAGGATCCTCGAACCCACCAAACTCCAAACTCCGAAGAATCCAACAATAAGCCTTTTCCTCCTTAAGGCCATAAACCGAAGCAACACACTCACAACTCGACAAGCAAGCATCACCACACTTTGATGTTGTTGACATATCACTGTAATTAGCAATAACCGAGGATTCCGAGTAGTAGAAATTAGTTTGAGAAACTGTTGCTATCTTGAATTGCCCTGATCCTGTGTTCCGATTAGTCGATGAAACATTACAATCAACTCCCGAGCTCATGTTTCCCGAGCACTGGCTATCAGAATCGTTCATCTCAGGTGTCGTCCCTGGTAAGCACGAACAACTAACATTTGTCTTGCTTCCTTCCAATTTACATATCCCATTGCCACAAATCCCAGCAATATCACAAGGATTCGACACAGCTGCCCACTCCGGCACCCATTGCCGAGATCCATTAACATCGTTATCCCATCGATACAACCGCAAATTCCCATTAGTCTCTATAGTCAATCTTCTCAGCACAGGCATTTTGTCGGACACATTGTTATCATCATTTTTGTGGACATAAACAATCCCGTCCGATGATGCTCCATACACAATTCCGAAGCTACCCGTCTCGTCCATCAGCGCGTAAACATTACCGGTGACGTTCGATATCTCCGGCACTGACCAATAAGAGTAATTTCGGCGAGAATTCCCTGATGGATCGTTGAATTCCGGCGCGTTATAGGTGAGGCCAAGGCTAAGTGATGTGGGCTCTTGAAGCATTTTCATAGAGTAATAATCTCCTCGGGAAGATGAAGAAGACGATGTGAGCTCCGACGAGACGTTGAATGGCTGGCCAGGAAGAAGCGTGTCGGAGGGGTGAGAAAAACTTTGCCAAACGACGCGAGATTCGGAGTTGTAGAGAATGAAGTTGCCGGACTCGGACATCTGGGCAGTGTTGACGCCTGCGCGGGAAGTGTTGGACAGCCATATGATGGATTTCCGGTCGGTGAGAACGAGATTCCCGGTGGCGTCCAGCTCCAAGATTGCATCTTTTCCGACTGGAGAGTTTCTAATTAGAGAGAATGATTGAGAGAGAAAATGAAATTGTTGACTAGTGAGTCAATTATGACCTGCAAAAGCCTTTGTGAAGATATGGAATATGCAACTATAATCTCTTTAACTACACATATTTTCAGCCTTTATTTCAAAGCTTGGAAAAAAAAAAAAAGAATAAAGTTGTATTACATATAATTTATGAAGTAGATGTAATCTACAGTTGATACACTCTGCACCAACCAATACAAAGTGTGTATTACTACTTATGTAGGCAGTACGATAGAGCTTAATTTTAATAGGAAAAGTTGAAAGGATCAAAAAAAAAAAAAAAAAAAGTCAAAAGTACTCAAACATCTAAGCCCTTTTAACCATTTTAGAATTTTAGGTAGTGAGTGCCTTCATAATAACAGAATACCTTTAAAAAATGCAAAAAGCGTGCTTTTGAATGTTATACTTTGTGTCCAAATTGATAGATGCCACTTCAACCAAACACCAGCTCAAATCAGTTTAATAATAATAATGATGATGATAATGATAATAAATTTTCCAAGCTTCACAAAATCCAACTTAACTCCTTTTAGCGTTTCTACAACTTTACAACATAGGTAACAGAATTCACCTGTTAGCAGACCATACGTCAACTCTATCTCCAGGAAGCTCTGCATACCAAATTGCCAAATGAAAAAGCTCCTTATTTGATGTAGCGGGATTGAACCCAAATGCAAATGTTCTGTTATCAGAAAACCACGCTTGGTTTGTTCCGGCCACCAGTTTTGATCCCAGCATTATCTTGCTTGCCATGCATCTTCCCAACTCACCTGTAAAAACCCATAAAAACAGCACCAACAACCGATACAAAGAAAGAGAAGAAGAATAAGAAGAAGAAGAAGAAGAAGAAGAAGAAGAAGAAGCCATGTAAGAGGCAAATGGAAATGGTCACGAAAATGTTCAGTAGAGAATCAGATGTGTAACTTAAAGGCAAGACCCAAGTCACCATCAGCAAATGAGAAGCGAGGACATAGGTGGAAGGATGTTACACGTGTACACAATGGTGGGTGAGCTGAAAGTTGAAAAAACAGGCAACAAAACTCATGGTCGGCTGCTAGATTAGTGGGTTGATGCCACGTGTTCTTGCACCCTTTTTCTTCAGCGCTCCTATCAATTTTGAAAAACCTACCAACTCATGTAGTCATTCTCAAAGAAACCAATACATCATTCACACCATAACTTTGTCCGCTTAGATTTGGCTTCAAATGTGCATTGCATGCGGTAAAAATGAAAGACAACCGTTATCAATTTTTGTCTTGCTGCTAGGAGGCGACCTCATGAATTTATTTTGATTTCAAGTCTGCAAATTTAGCCTTTTTTTTTTCATTGGTCTCTTAACTAGCCCTTTTTGAGAGGTCTCTTTACTAACCATTACAATTATCTAGTACAATAAACATTTTGGCTAGCGACCACTTGAGTCTTTTTTTTCTTTTTTTGGTTTTTCATGATATGTCTTCGAACGAGCTTACGCACATTTTTGGGACTAACTACCATTTGACTACTGATTTGTTTTTCATCCGAGGATTAGTTCTCCTACTAATTGTTGTTGTATTCATAAAGATTTAAATTTTGAACCTTATTACGATGAAATAACGAGTAAACCATCAAATCCAACAATTGTTGGTAGTGACCATTTAACTTGTTCAAGCTTAATACTAACTTAGCAATTGCACTTCATGTGTTAATTTAGTAAATAATTATAAGCAATAATGTCTCATTCATAATTATTATTAGATGAATATACTGAGTACATTTTGAAATATATACTTATTTTTGTAATAATTTTAAAACTGTTGCAAAGAATTTGGGAATTTCAAATAATTTTAAAATGATCTTGTTAAACTCTATCCTTTTTTTTTTTTTTTGGCTCTTTTCAAGAAGAAAGCTCCGTGTAATCCTCAGAACTTTCCCACTGCAGTTGCCAGCTTTGAAGAGTGATTTTGGATAAGCTGCTCTTCTCTTTATGCAATGCTCCTTGGCTTTCTTAGCTCTTAAGCATGTTATTGTCATGAATAACGGTGAAAGCAGGGATGGGGTTTA
>JAJIYU010008066.1:0-18392 GCA_030144865.1 Tinospora cordifolia | reverse complement strand
TAAATTGATTTTTGATCCGTACTTGGATAACTAGGACATGCCAAATTTTTCATTCATTAATTCTGTGTAATATTCTAAGTAAAATTTCTATAAAATTTCTGAGATGTTACAATGGTAGTAGGTGGTTCTTAATATCCAAGTCTCTTATTTAACCTCATATACATGAATCATAAATAAAAAATAAATAAATTCAGCATGTTTAACACATAAACATCAAAGCATGACAACATTATAACATTGCATCATATATCAAAATAGGCGTAACCATACATAATTTAAGCATGGATGGTTTCATGATCAATTAAACATTGCATACATGCTAAACTAAAAATTTGATCATGTTCATCAAACCTTGACATGCATACAAAATGTAGCTTAAACATGCATGAACATGGTATTAAACTAAAACAGTAAAGTGGAGGTTCTAGAAATCACTTCCACCTTAGTTTGCACGGTTTTGGAATTCCAACAGAGTTTCCCCTCTCTTAGGACATCTGACACTCAAACACCACTCAATAACACTCAAGAACAGCTTAACTTACTCAATAATTGAGGGGGTTGTCAAGAAGAAGGCTAGAGAAAACAAGAGGAAACTTGCTAGCTCTTGCTTTGGGATGAAGAGAATGAGAGCATAGTGGAGCCTTTATTTAGAGTTTCAAGAGCAATAGGGGACAGTTTGGGCATGCTCACAAAGAGAATCTTTCATTCACACTCATGGGACAGTTTGGAAAGGTTTGGGCAAGTGGGCCCACTAGGGTTTCTATTCATGTGTGAGCACAAGTGTGAGAAAGTTTGAATTTCCCTCTTCTAATGTGAACCAATCTTGTCATGAAACCCCTTTCCTCTTCTTTTGGACATCTTCATAAGTAAGGAATCAAAATTCAAAAACTTTCTTTGTTGGTTGTAATCTAATTTTTGAGCAAGGAAAACATTCTTTCTTGGTTCATTCTTGGGTGTCAAGTATTTCTTTTCTTGTGGGATAGAATCTTTCTTAGTTTCCCTCACTTGTGTGCATGATTTAGACCATGGGACCACTAAAAATCTTGCTGATTTTGATTCCTTTGTTTATTTAGACGTTTTGGCTTGTTCTCTTCTTAGAAACTTCCCAATTAACTCACGTGAGCACAAGGGTGGAAGCTAGGGTTTTAGGTGAGGCTAATATCGACATTCCCCTCGCAGTGTGCCAAGATTAGGGTATCTTAGGTTTAGAAAACTTTCCCATTCCTTTTTCTTACTTGGTTTGACTTCTAGGGGAGGTGTACAATATCATGTCAGCTTGTGTACATGGGATCTTCCTTTCATGGTTTCTAAACATGTAGAAGGACGGCTCACATTTGTGCATCAAGTGTGTGTGTGAGGCTAGTTTAGAAACTTACACCTCATGGAACATCTTAGTGTCCGTGGAGCATGGGTGTACATGATCATGGCTTGTTATCATCTTCTATTTCTAATTTTCTTCCTTTCTCCCATGTGATGTGCACATGAACTGAGACGTCATGGGCATCTTAGGTTTTTATCTCACTCTTTTGGGTTCACATGAAATTAATAAAAATTCATATTTCATGTTTGGCTAGGATTTTAGGCCTTTAGCACATATTTTTGGGTTCAAATGAAATTAATAAAAATTCATATGTCATGTTTGACTAGAATTTTCTCCATTTTCTTTCCTAATTCCTATTCCACTGAGGCATATTAGGCAAATGAACCCTAAATTGGACAAATGCAATGAATTTTTTATGCATAGATCTTTTGAGTTGTTCATTTCTTTTCTTTTCTTAGTTTCCACCTCACTGAGAAGTTTTTGAGCAATTAAACTTGCTAATTGACCCCTAAAATGAATTGTTCCCATTTATCCTTCAAGCTCATATAATTCAATCATTTCATTTCATTTTGAACAAATTTTTCAAGGTATTATCAGAAACTAAACTATGCTTACTTCTACGAGTACCAAGCTCGGAAAAAATGCGATGAGCTCAACTGAAACCTCAAAGTCATACTTTTCTTATGAAACTAGGGTCTTGAATTGTAATGAGCATCTAAATAAGTACAAAAATACTATAAATCATTTGAAATGAAGCATTGAACATTAAGAACCCTTATCAAACAAAGAAATCTCTTCTAAATAAGCTACGAGTCATTTTCCACGAAAGAACAATGACTATGATCTCATTCAATTGTTTTTTTTTTTTCATTTGTTAGATTGTAATGAAGCTAACAACATCGATTTTAAGTTTTTCGTGCACCTAGAATGAGAATGAGCAAGAAGATCGCATAAGAAATGTTATCTGAATGAAATAAAGAAGTAAGCTTCAAGAACTTGACTAAGTGAATGAAATTGGTTCTAATTGAGCTATTGGACCCTTCTCTACAGCACAAAACAAGTAAAATAAGTTGTTTGTTCATTTATAAGAGTGTGAAGAGAGGAATGTAGACTATGCTCATTTTTATAAGCACGTAGCTAGTAGTGAATGCAATGAGCTCAATTGAAGCCTCAAAGTAGTACTTTTCCCATAAAACTAGGGTCTCGAATTGCAATAAGCATCTAAACAAGTAGAAAATCACTTTCAATACTACAAATCATCTTAAATGAAGTATTAAACATTAAGAACCCTTATCAAAGAAAGAAATATATTCTAAATAGGCTACGTATCATTTTTCTACGAAATAACAATGATTATGATCTCATCCAAATGTTTTTTTTTATTTGTTAGAGTTTAATGAAGTTAACAACATCTATTTTAAGTGTTTTGTGCACCTAGAATGTTAATAACCCAGAAAATCACTTACGAAATGCTATCAAAATGAAATGAGGAAGTAAGCTTCAAAAACTCGTTTAATTGAATGAAATCAGCGCTATTGGATCCATCTCTATAGCACAAACAAGTAAAATAACTTGTTTGTTCATTTTCAAGAGTGTGAAGAAAGGAACATAAACTATGCTTATTTCTATGAGTACTTAGCTAGCAAAGAATGTGATGAGCTCAATAGAAACCTCAAAGTAATACTTTTCTTATGAAACTAGGGTCTCGAGTTACAATGAGCATCTAAACAAGTAGAAAATCACTTTCAACACTATAAATCACCTTAAATGAAGTATTGAACATTAAGGACCCTTATCAAAGAAAGAAATCTATTCTAAATAGGATACGAGTCATTCTTCTACGAAATAACAATGATTATGATCTCATTCAATTATTTTTATTTTCATTTTTTAGATTGTAATGAAGCTAACAACATCGATTTTAAGTTCTTCATGTACCTAGAATGAAAATGAAGATGAAGATCACATAGGAAATGTTATCTGAATGAAATAAGGAAGTAAGCTCCGGGAACTCGACTAAGTGAATGAAATCAGTTCTAAATGAGCTATTGGACCCATCTCTATAGTACAAAACAAGTAAAATAAGTTGTTTGTTCATTTACAAGAGTGTGAAGAGAGGAACGTAGACTACGCTCATTTCTCCGAGCACATAGCTTGCAAAGAGTGTCATGAGCTCAATTGAAACCTCAAACTAATTGAAATGAGCATCTAAACAAGTGGAAAATCACTTTCAATATTATAAATCATCCTAAATGAAGCATTAAAAATTAAGAACGCTTATCAAAGAAAGAAATATATTCTAAATAGGCTACTTGTAATTTTTCTATGAGAGAACAATGATTATTATCTCATTCCATTGTTTTTTTTTTCATTTTTTAGAGTGTAATTAAGCTAACAACATCTATTTTAAGTTTTTCATGCACTTAGAATGTTCGAGCCAAAAAATTGCTTAGGAAATGCTATTGAGTGAAATGAGGAAGTATGCTTCAAAAACTCGTTTAAGTGAATGAAATTGGTTTTACATCTATATAGCAGAAAACAAGTAAAATAGGTTGTGTGTTCATTTGTAATAGTGTGAAGAGATGAATGTTGTAACACCTCGGCTCCTCGGCCCCAGCCTTCCGCCGCATCTTCAGGGTTGTGTGTGGAGATGAGCGCCCATCCAGCAAGAGAAGCAGTAAGTGTGGGTCGTCGTTCATCAAGAACCAAGGCGTTACTCTCTTTCTCAGAACTTTCTCTTTCCCAGTTCCATTCACTTCAAAGCATTTTTATTGAAACATTTCAAGTGAGAATCTCGGATTTAATTAGAAAGTGTTCAAAAAATTTAAACATCATTTTCTACATGAAAAAAATAACTTTAACAAGAACCTCATAACCTTGAAATAAAATTTGAATGAACATAATCATGTGAATTTCAAAGTAGCTTAGCCTAGAGGGCCTAAAATCCAAAATTGCTAGCAATTTACAATTTTCAAAGATAAATTTAAACATTTAAATTCTCAAGAAATCTACTATTACAAAAAAAAGGGGCACATGCCTAGTTCAAATTAAATATGAAGTGTTAAAACAAAATATACAAAACATGTAACTATGTAATACCCTGAAAAATTTGTGCAAAATGAAATGAAATGATTCACTTCAATTAGGTGAACTCAAATGATAAATGAGACCAATTGATCATAAATTCATTTCAGGGATTTATTAGCAAGTTCAATTGCTCAAAAACCTTAGGGGAGGGAAAATTAAGAAAAAGAAATGAAATGAACACCTCAAATGATCTAGGCCTTAGAAATTCATTTCATTTGTCCATTTAAGGGTTCATGTTCCTAAAATGGTTCAGTGTAATGGGAATTAGGAAAGAAAATGAAGAGAACTCAAGCCAAACATGAGTTATGAATTTTTATTACATGTGAACCCAAAAATATATGCTAAAGGCCTAAAATCTTAGCCAAATATGAGATATGAATTTTTGTTGATTTCATGTGAACCCAAAAGTATGAGATAAAAACCTAAAATACCCATGACATCTCATGGCATGTGCAAGTCACATGGGAGAAAAGAAGAAAATCAGAAATAGAAGATGCTCACATGCCATGATCATGTACACCCATGCTCCATACACACTAAGACGTCCCATAAAGAGAAATTCACTAAACTAGCCTTAGACACACTTGATGCACACATGTGAGCCATACTTGTGCATGATTAGAGACCTTAAAACATGACCCCATGTACACAAGCTACAATGATCCAATACACCATCACCTTGACATCCAAACAAGCAAGAAAGAAAAGAGGAAAGTTCTAAAAAGCCTAAGAGCTCCAAATCTTGGCGCACCAGAAGGAGAATTCCTAAACTAGCCCTAACATGTGTGCTCCACAAGAAAACCCTATCTATTATGCTTGTATGCCCACATTAGAAACTTAATTACTTGATTTCATGAGATCACAAAATATTAGAATACTCCCTTGCTTGATATATGATGCCCAAAGTAGTGCCATGAGCGAAATTCCCTCATTAACCTTACTTGGTGAGCACTTACAAAGGAGAAGGAAACTTGTTTCGTCATCTTAAATAGAAGTTGCCATCAACTAGAAAAGATTCTTGCTCACAATATTCTACTAAGATTGATGCCCAAATCCAAATTACATGTGGTCCAAATCCACTTTGTGTTCACAGATGAAAAGGAAAACAAAGGAGGCTCAAATAAAGTGTTCACACTAGGAATTGGAAACCTTATCTTGCTTACTTACCCAAATTGTCCTCACCATGAGATATTGGAAAGGATCACATGCCAAAACGTCCTCATGTGTGTGAAGGAAAGGTTCCCTTTGTGAGCATGCCAAAACATCCCCTAGTGTTCTTAAAACTCTATATAAAGGTCCCCTGTGCTCTCATTCTTTTCATCTTAAAGCAAGAGCTGACAAGTTTTCTCTTGCTTCTTGAGTGCTAAACGTCCTAAGAGAGGGAAAACTCTGCTGGATTTCCAAAACCTTGCAAACTAAGGTGAAGTGATTTCTAGAACCTCCACTTTATTGTTTTAGTTTAATAACATGTTCATGCATGTTTAAATTATGTTTAGTATGCATGTTTACATTTGAATGACATGATTTAATTTTAAATTTTGCATGTATGTCATGTTTAATTGATCTTGAAATCAGGCCATGCTTAGATTATGCATGTTTAGGCCTATTTTGATATATGATGCATATTGATGACATTCTCATGCTTTGATGTTTATAACATGCTGAATTTATTTATTTTGTTTATGATTCATGAGTATTAGAATTAAATAAAAGATTTTGAGATTAACAACCACGTACTGTCATAGTGATCAAAAGGGATACTATGGATGTTCTTTACATATATTGTGGGTACATGGTTTAACGTACCGTCTGTATAGGGTGTAGCACAAAATACTTGAAATATGGGCAAGAGACCCTAAATCCAATGGAATGTAATATAAAGATTTGTCTTTCCACTCAAAGAGAGATATTTTTGATAAGAACATCAAGGAATTGGACACCCTCTTAGTTGAACTTGTAGCTATACATAACAAACTGTTTGAAACACTTAATTGCTTACAAATGTTTGAAACTGAATGTGTTATTAATCTAAGATAGTGTGTTGTAGATTCTTATCAAAGACCTGTATCATTTGATGATGCCATGTGAATTGCTAGAAACATGTGGAGTGTATAGCTAATGCAATAACGAAAGTTTCATAATGCGATTGAAGCAAGCTACCATGAGATAAGATCTTCTTTCTAAAGAGATTCGATTCGGAACTATTATGTGTCCAAGGTCCAATATTGAAGTCAATGTTGAAATCATTTTAGATGTTTTCCATGACTTTGTTCGTGTCAACAAACAATTAGAAATACCTTGACCATTTAAGAATAGGTCCAAGTCAAATAGCAATGATTCGAAGCATATCTAATCAGATTCCATAACATACATATGTACTTTATCTGCAAAAGATATATCTTTTTTTCGATTATGGTTCAGCCTCCTAAGCCCATACAAGAATAACATTCAAATCCCTTTCCTTTCCACCATCGCGAGTGAAAAATATGAAAGAGATGCCACTACGAAAATGTCAATTTCAATTAGTTAGTTGGGGGGAACAAAACCAGGTGGCAGCTTAAGATTAAAAGGGAGTGCCCGCTGCTAGTGCAAACCTGTCTCTGGGGAATAAGCATTGGCTAACTCTGTGCCAACAGCTGCGATAAGACAAATGATGCAAGTGTTATCTGGAATGATTGGGTGTAAAGCATCTGTAGGTGACTTTTCAAGTTTGCCATCAAATCCTAGGGCTCAACGCTGGATAGGCGGTTTGTGAATTGGTTATTTCAAAAAGATCTAATAGACTATGTGCTCACCCTTCCTCTCTTACTTTTTAGGGAATTGAAATGCATGAAGAAGTATGACGTTCGCTAGGTTGCTTATTTTTAGACGTTTCTATATTTTAATGTAAGGGCATGTTGCCCAAGTTTTTAATTTCCGCTGCAAGTTTTAATTAAAGACTTTCCCTGTATTAGGTTTTTATTTTGAGTTTTGTACTCTTCCTTTGTAATAGTTTTATTTGAATTAGAAAGTTTTGTACTCTCTACTTATTAATAAAGATTATGAAATTTTCTTATCTCTTGTGTAATTGCCTTATTGACTTATATTAAAGAAGTTTAAGTTAAGTACTCTTGAAATCCATAAGGCGTGGGATAAAGGAAATATAAAGTTAAGATGTGTACTTGTAAATTTTAATACCCTGAAAAATTTATACAAAATGAAATGAAAATTTTCACTTCAAATTGGATGAGCAATGAGACTAGGTCCGTTTCAGGGATAAATTAGCAAGTCCAAAATCCTCATTTAGTGAACTTTAACAACCCGAAATGAAATGAAATGACATGTGCAAGTCACATGGGTGTGAATACCATGATCATGTACACCCATGCCTACCCAACTACATGAGACATCCCACATTGTTTAGAAACTATGAAAAGTTATCTCATGTACACTCAAACAATTATCATGTACACCATGCTCTATGCACCAAAATCATCCCAAAGGAAAATGCAAGAGTGATCATGTGTGACACTAGGTTTGATATTATACACCAAGTCCAAGAATAGAAGTTTAATGGAGAGTGCCTGATCTAAAGAGATATCGAAAGATTCCTTCACCTGGGCTGACTAACAAACAAAGGAAAAAAAAATCAGAAAATGGAAACTTACCTTATGTTCACATGTGGTGCCAAAATGGAGCATGGGAAGAGGAAAATTGCTATCTTGATGTGCCAAGGGAATCTAACACAATAAGGAAAGTTTCCTCACTCATAAACCTATCTAATTTAGTGGTTGATGCTCACACCTGCATGTGTGATGACCAAGCAAAGGGATCAAATAAGAAAGATTCTATGAGTATGAAATCTAAGTTGATAGGACATCCAAGAATGATTTAGAATGTAATCTAAACCTCTTTTGTGTTCACACATAGTTAGGAAAGAAGATTGTGTTCATATCTTTTGATTTGGAAAGCCATAGTGGTCCTACTTGCCAACTATGAACACACTTGCCCTATTTATGCAACCCATCCCCTTTAGACTATGGAATGTTGCTCAACTTGTGAGCCACCCAAGCTGCCCAAAACATGCCCTCTTTTGCCTTGAAAATCTATATAAACCCTCCCTAGTGCTCTCATTCTCTTCATCCCAAAGCAAGAGCTGACAAGTCCCTCTTTGCTTGTTCAAGCCTTCTTGTTAGCAAACCCTTCTCACTCTCTTGTGCTCTTGAGTGATTTTTAGTAAGAAGTTAGGAATTTAGATTTGCTTTTACATTCTGAAAGTCTTTGAGTGATCTTGAAGTGCTTGGAGGAAAGAATACTCTGCCGAATTTTTGAGAAAACGCTTCTTAAGGTGGATGGGATTTCTTACGCTTCTACTTTGCTAATTTGAGTTTCTAGCATGTTCATGCATGTGTAGTTTCAAATTTTAGCATGAATAATCATCTTCTATTTTCAGTTTAGCATGTTTTCATGTTTTAAGCATTCATACTACCATGCCATGCCTAGTATCCATGCTAAGGTTTGATTTGAAAATTGAAGCATGTTATGTGTTGTTTCCATGCTTTCTTGAATGTTTAAATTTTGAAGTTTACTATTTTGATTTTGTTTTATGAATATGTGAATGTAAGTCTAAGAGATTGGAGATAATAACCACATACTGTCATTATGATCCCTAGGGATGCCATGGATGTTCTTATCACATGCTCGGAGTATGTGGTTACGGGGTGTAATACAAGGTACTTGGAATGTGGCATTCTAATGGAAAGTAACAAGAGAATTTGTCTTTCCACCATAAAGAGGGGAATATTGATAAGAACATCAAGGGAATAGGCCCCCATTCAGTCTTAACGTCAACTATAACCAAAAAGTTGTGTGAATCACTTAATGCATGAAAGTGTTTGAATTTGGATATGCTAATCATTTGAATTAGTAAATTAGTTGTTTATAGAATGATCCACTGGGCTATGTATTCATGCCTTCCTTTTCTTTTCTTTAGGAAATTGAATCAAGTGAAAGAATCAAAATTAGATAGGGTTTTTAATTTCTGAATTTTCTTTGTAATGGCATGTTGCCCAAATTTTGTATATTTGAATTAAGACTTTTGCTGAATTTAGATTTAATATTTCCATTGTAGTATTTTCAATTCAAGTTATGTACTTTTTTATTTAATCATGAATAAAGAAAGTTTTCTTTAAAAGATTTCCTTCATTTACTTATCATGTCTTATTGAATTAAAGTTGATTAAATTGGGTCATGTACTCATGAATTGTTCAATAAGAGTTACAATAAAGGAATTGAGATGCAAGTTGTGTACTTATAAATGTAACATGGACCCGGCCCGCCCTGTGGATAAGTCTACTAAGAATACAGTGGAAAAAAAGTCTCGAGGTTGAGGTGGTACATAAATGTAACACCAGCACAGCCCGCCTTGTGGTTAAGCCTACCGTAAATTAGTGGTTATGTCCAATTGAAAGTTTCAGGGGCCGGAGTGTTACAAACAACCTCCACAGTGATGTTTCAGCAAAATAATTGAGTCTTTCATAGTGCTGGTTGACTCATGTAGCATCTATTATCACCTGCAATGAAAAGTGGGGTGAGCTCGAGAGCCCAGTGGATCATACCTAAACATCACTAACATTATTCACACTAAAAATACAAAACATGCAAGTACTTTCATTATAGTAGGGCATTTCAAGCACTTTATTTGTCTTTCTGTGGCAAATTAGACCGAAAGGTTCTCGCCTCGATGCCCGCCGTGGTCTTGGAGTGAATCTAGAGGTAACGCCATATGGCCATTACCTTTCAAGACCCTAATAGGGGCGTGAGGTTCTAAATGACACTTAACCCCACAGACAATCTAGATTGGGGACACTCACAATGCCGCCATACAACCACTCGTCGCATTAGTATGTCGAGGTTTAAAATCTTAATTGAATCTTCTTTAGTTTTATTTTTCATTTCAAATCACACTCAACCATAAATAGAAATCAAGAGATTCTTTAGGCTACATGTAAGTCAATCATGCTAAATAATCATGTAAATCATACTAAAATGAAAAATCATTTCATTCAACCTAGGCACGTGAAAATATATAAGTAATACAACCATCATGTATGTTCAGTACTCATTCAATCATTCCACTCCAAATTTATTCAAGAGAATCCTAGCATGCTTTTACATATAAATATAGAGTAAACAAAACATCGTGTTTAGTATTTAAAAATCTGAATAATATTAGTGAATAAGGAAATCACACCCACTTCTTTCTTTTGGTTCCCTTAGGCCTCCGCGTCGTACCTCACTAGTCTTGGATTTTTAATTTGAAAAATAAAGATCATCTAACTGAGTCCAAAGCCCCTATTATACATTCAAATCAAATTTAAAAATAAATCTAATGGCTTGGATATTTTAAGGTGTTCGCGAGCTATATATATTTTGAAACGAAACCCCTCGCATGAGCATGCAACTACTCGGCGTCCCTTTTAATGCTTTACACATCAAATCCATTCCAAGATAAATTAAAAAAATAAACTACAATTGTTCCGAAAATATGAGATCCCCAATGTTGGCCTTTGAAAAAAAAATGTGAGATCTCCAGTCTCAAATACGAAGGCTGCAAGTCTCATTTTTCACATTCACATAATGTTAATCACCAACTTTTAAACTTTGAAATTGAAATATCTTATAACGAAAAAGCTACACCTCATTGTTTCACGTTTCCTCCTTCCATTCCTCTCCAAAATGAGACCTTAATGCCTCAAATCTGTTTTGTTCAAAGTGCAAGCATCCATTTTAAGATTTTCACAAAAATAAAGATGCTAAAACATGCATTCAATAGGGGAATTCGTGGTTCACCTGCTTGTGCCAATTCCGAGATTCGAAACCTTCAAACACACCATCACAGCTTGGCGAATCACGGATCTAAGCTTGCGAATATGTTGTGAGGATTGTTCTTCACAAATCTAGGTCTTTTATGTTCCAAAAACCCTCAAACAGAACTCTAAAGATCTAATTTTTGTTTGAAGCTTTTTTTTGTGCAAGAAATCAAAATCTAGGGCATCATTTTTTGTAGATCTGAGCTCATCATGACCTTTTTCATTTTAGCTTCGTCTTTCATCTTCTTCGCACAAAAAATGCACAACTATGTGTCTTCCTTCTTTGTTCGCACCAGAACGCAGTAGCAAAACTATTGCTTTGTTCTTCGCCTCTTCTTCGCACAGAAAGCACAACAAACTGCATTGCGTTCTCCGTCTACATTCACACCAGAACGCAGCAGCAAAACTGTTGCTTCGTTCTTCACCTCTTCTTTATGTAGAAAGCACAGCAAAATGCAGTGTGTTCTCCTTCTTTGTATACAGTAGAATGCAGGAGAAAATCTATAACACCCCAACCCCCTAGAAAAAGGTTTAAGCTCAACCACAAGGCGGGTTGGGTCCTATGTTACATTTACAAGTACACAACTTGCATCTCAATTCCTTTATTCTAACACTTATTGAAATACTCATAAATATACTTCCATTGAGTTTAATATTCAACAAGATAATGCAAGTGAATAAAGGAAAACTTCATATCTTTATTCAAATAAAATAAAAAGACTACATCCTTGAAATCAAATCCAAAGATTGAGTATATAACTCTATAATTCAAAAAAATTCAGCGGAAGTCTTTAATTCAAAATTTAGGGCACTATGCCCTTAAAATCAAAAAGTAGACTTTCAAAAAGGTATAGACTTCATGTAATTCAATTTCCTAAAAAATAGATGGAAGGGGTGAGCACATAGCCTAATGGATCATTCATTAAACAACCAAGTTACTAATTCAAATCAATAGCACATCCAAATTTAAACACTTTCATGCATTAAGTGATTCACACAACTTGTTTTGGTTGTAGTTGACGTTAAGACTAAAAGGGATTCTACTCCCTTGATGTTCTTAATTTAGATACCCCTTTTTAGGGTGGAAAAAAAATTCTTTGTCACTTTCCATTAGATATTACATACCAAGTATCTCTTAGTTGCGCTACGCAACCACACACTCCAAGCATGTCTTAAGAACACCCATAGCACCCATACGGGTCACTATAACAATACGTGGTTCTTATCTTTACTTTCTTATGTTTAAGATCACATAATCATGAAAGAAATTCAGAATATAAATTTGAGAATTTTAATCAACCAAGAAATCATGAAAACATCACATAGCATGCTTGAATCATTGAATTAAATCCTAAACATGGATTTTAAGCATGGCATGCTTTCATGAGTGATTAAAACATAAAAACATGCTAAACTAAAATTAAAATTTGATTAAACATGCTGAAACTAAAATATTACATGCTGAAAATTAGAATTTAAACAAGCATGAACATGCTAAAAATTTGAAAGAGCAAAGTAGAAGTTCAAGAAATTCCCTCCACCTTAATCCGAGTTTCTTTGTAAAATCTGGCAGAGGTTCCCCTTATGCACACTTTCAGACCTTCATGAACTTCTAACCACCAACAAAAATATTTCAAAAACTCCCTAAAATACTAAAATAAGAACTTCTCACACAAGAAAGAAAAGAAAGGGAGAAGAGGTGCTAAGAAGAGGGCAAAAACAAGCAAAGAGGGAAGTGTCAACTCTTTCCTTTCAGATGAAATAAATGTAAGCAAGAGGGGGGTTATTATAGAGTTTCATGAGCACTAGAGGACGATTTGGGCATGCTCACACTTGGAAACCTTTCCATTCTTCCATGGGGACGTTTTGGAATGCATATATTGAGTGTGCACACGATTTAGAATGTGGGTTGATTTGGTTTCCAATTCCTAGTGTGAACACAAGAAGATATAAACTTTATTTGATTTCCTATTTATGTGTGAACACAAAAAGGATTTAAAATACTTACTATTCTTTGATTGGAAGTTAGTCTAGGTGTGATATTGTGAGCAAGACAACTTTCCAATATATTTCGGTAATTGATTCATTTTCTTATGCACACTAAATCAACAAGATTTAGAAATCTTTTATTTTGAATTAGGAACTTCTAATCTTGTTCCTAAGGTGTTTAGAAACATTTTTCAGCAACTTCTATTCTTGGATTAGAAACTTCTAATCTTGTTCCTTGGGTGTTTAGAAACATTTTTCTGCAACTTCTATTCTTGAATTAAAAACTTCTAATTTGGATTATTTGGGATGTTTTTGTTGTCTAGAGCATGGCGTATATGATCACATCATGGTGCACATGGAATCATTCATTCATGGACTCTTAATACTAAGTAGAACGTCTCATAGGGGTGGCATACCTGATCATTTTCATGGTACATGAGATCATTCTACATGAACTCAAATAATGGAAACGTCCCATGGAGCTTAGGGTAGGGTGAGGGTACACATGATCATAGTGTTCCACCCATGTGACTTGCACATGCTTTGGGTGGCCATGACTTCATGGGTTCACAAAAATCAAATTAAAATTAATATCTCCTTATTTACAAAGAATTTTGATTTATAACCTATAGTTTTGGAATCACACAAACCTAATGCACATTTTAAGGTATGGTTTGGCCCAAAGTGATTTTCCCTAAAAAAACTTTCCTTATTTAAGACTCATTGAGATCAGTATGCAAATAAAAATCCAAATCTTGGCCAATTGTTCTAATTTTTGGATATATCATTCATTTTGTTAGTTCATGTCATTCTGTTTCATTTCGGGTCATTTCTATCCTCCAAAGTACCCAAACGGCCAATTTTTCCTAATTTGGACCCCCTAAAGAGTGTGGCAAATGAAAACCATAATCTTGACCAATTATTCTAATTTTTGGATATGTTGTCCAATTTGTTGGTTCATATCACCTTACTTTGTTTCAGGTTATTTTGGATCCCTAAGGGTCACCAAATGAGACTTTTGGAAACCTGCCAAATTTAGCCCCGAAATGAGTCGAGCTTCATTTTGCACCCAATTTCACTGATCTGACCTTGAGTTTCATTTAATTAAATACAAAGTTTTAGGGTATTACAACCTACCCTCCTTAAACAAATTTCGTCCTCAAAATCTATACATAAGTAAGGATTTCTAGTGAATAGGTATGGATATTTGGTCTTCATTTTGCTTTCGAGTTCCCAGGTAGCTTCTTCCACCCCATGATGCTTCCACTACACTTTCACCAACGGAATATTATTCGTTTTAAGAATCTGTGCTTTGTGGTCGAGGATTCTGACTATTGTTTCCTCGTAAGTAGCATCATCTTGAATGTTTGGTTCATACTTTCTCCAATTTTCTTTTAAGGTCTAAGGCGTAAGACCTCAACATATCCTCTAGTGTCTGGGTGACTCTCTCAGACTTACTAACTTGATCTGTGGATCTGTATGGCAGGAACTAAGCCACTTTGGTGAGACAATCCACAATTACCCACACGTTGTTTTCTTCCTAAGTCTTAGGATATTCTTAGTATCTAACTTATGATTAGTATGCTTATCCCATTCACTTTCCTCCATCTGACTTGTGAGCCATTCATTTTGCCTTTCGTTCATCCCTGATCTGATGCAATAGGTCTGATGGAAAGACTTGCTATAGAGATAGGCTTGTCTTTTATTAAGAGTTACACCCATGCTAAAGTTTCTAATTATTTGATATATAACCATTTGAGGTTGAACATTTCCTACCTCCGACTCAGTGGACTTGACCACACGACGGCTTTTGGGATTGTTACGTCGAGTGACTAACACTTTCTTTCTCATTCGAATATTTAATGTGGGGCAACAAGAGTTCTTAAGGAATTCATTTTCATTAATTGAAAATCAAAGGTACAAAACCTTATTCAAAGCCAAAATAAATGCTAACAAATAGCGAGTCTTAAGAACTCTCTTCCACTAATTATATTCCAAAAATTAATTTTTTTGTCCTAACATTGGACTACTAGGGTTTCTACTGAGGGTATTGATCTCCTTGGGCCTCCACAGCGAACATTATGACCTGATTCTGACCACGCCCCTGATTCTGCCCTTGGTTGGCATTCTTTTGTTGCTATCTGCTCTGAGAATGATCATTCTAACCTCTTCCCTAAGTGTTCTATGGAGGAGGAGCCTGAGTGTAGTTGGGCAATCCTTAGCAAGATGACCCTTCTGTCTACACATAGCATAACCTTTGCCTCCTGGCTTGTTCTCTAGACTCATTCTTGGCCTGCCCCTATTTTGGTGGGGCCTTACCACTCTTATTCTTTTTTCTGTAGCCCGTGATCTTTTTCATTCATAGGCCTCTTATTCTTTCCTTTCAAAAGTTTGCTCCAGGTTGAGTTCTTGCTCTAGGTTTAGAGCTCTTTCCAAGACATCCCTATATGTCGTTAAGCCCAAGGTCATAACCATTTTGCGGATCTTGATCTTTGACCTTGAGTAAACTTATTAGCCTTCATCCTCTCCTCCCAGGTAAGTTCCTGAGAGAACTTGGCTAGCTCAGTAAATTTTCTCTCATACTTAGTCAAGGTGAGATCTCTCTGATTGAGTGTTACAAAGTCTTCCTGTAGCTTTCTTAGGGTAGCCTCTAGACATAACTTTTCATAGAAGATCTCCTTGAACTCTTCCAAGTTAATCATTTCAATGTCGGTGTTTGTTTCATCAAATGTTTGTATTATCATGACTCTAGGTTTGATTTCTAGGTTCTCGATTTGTTCAGTAGCCTAAAGTTTTTTTTCTAGGTTCTTTTCATGCATAGGTACAGGATTTGGTCTCAAAGCAAATAAACAGTAAAGTATGTATATCACACAATTATACAATCAAGCTAGCACATCAAGGTTCCAAGCTTCCACCTAAGCTTTCAGGTTCAAGTGTCACATACCACTCTACCCATTTCACTTAGGCTTTCACCCAGAATAGAGCTGCACCCAAACAATTTCGCAAATTGCTCGATAACTTAGGTTCCCGAGGCCACTATACTCCACCATCCCATACCAGCGAACATAGAGAAACTCGTTCTACCAGAGTTACCGATCATTCACCACACATGGTCCATCATTCTCCAAGTCCGGGCTTCCGCCATAACCCTGAATTCCTATGCATCCCATACTACAAAGAAACCAAAAGATATAGAAGCTTCCCGGTCTCGTGTCCTAATCAAACATTTTTTTTATTTTCACACAAGTTTCAGTTACTAGCCTATGTCCTAAAGATTTATGCTTTTGATCCAGTATGCCACCCATGGCTATACCACGTTTCTACCTAGGGTCTTCCCTCTGGACCTAGGGTTCAATCTGGTTGATCAAAACCTTTATCTAGTCAAGATACCACATTTGGCATCTTTTTCGACTTCTATTCACTTTCTTGCCCTAATTTTCTACCTTCTGATTTTCTTTTATAGAAAGTAAGGGTGTTCTTCAACTCTGACTACTCATATATGCTGGTGGGAGAACCTCCAGATCAGACGATGAGATTGAAGTCTACTTAGCAACTGTGTTTTCTAATGCGGGATAACCCACCTCCCTTTCAATGTTTAGCTTTACTCGGGACAAGGCTTACCCACTATCAGCTCAACTTGTAATCTTTGTATCCAAACAAAACATTTTAAAAACAAATATTTCCTTTTTGAAAACACGTTCTAAAACATTTTTCAATTTCAAAAATAGAAGGTACGACATTCAAGATTCAATTCAATTCAAAGTGAAACCCTAATTTGAGTTTCTAATCCTAGTCAAAAAACCACTGATTGACTGTCTAATTCTAGCCCAAGGCATTCAAGATTCAATTCAATTCAAAGTGAAACCCTAATTTGAGTTTCTAATTCTAGTCAAATAGCTACTGATTGACTTTCCAATTTTAGCCCAAGACACCTAAAGCTTAGGCTCTAATGCCACCTTTGTAACACCCCAACCACCTAGAAACAGGTTTAAGCTCAACCACAAGGCGGGTTGGGCCCTTTGTTATATTTACAAGTACACAACTTGCATCTCAATTCCTTTATTCTAACACTTATTGAAATACTCATCAATACATTTCCATTGAGTTTAATATTCAACAAGATAATGCAAGTGAATAAAGGAAAACTTCAAATCGTTATTCAAATAAAATAAAAAGATTATTGTTAGTTGCATAATAGACTAACTATATGTTAGGTATTTCATGTATAATATGCATTAGTGTAATAGAAAATGTAGTGTATTTGCTTATATTTAGTATACTATGCATTTAGAGCATTGTTGCATCCTTTTAGTATGTTTTAATGTTATTTTATATGAATATAATGTCCGAGAAAGGTATTCAATGTTTGTGCAGGTTTAGAATGAACAGGAGTAGGAATAAGAGCACGTGAGGAGTTAAAAATGGCCAAAAATGAGAAAACGTGAGGCGTTGCTGACCGCGACAAACGGAATAAAGATTGGATCAACAAATGAGCAAAAACAAAGACCAAAGACCAGAAGATGGCAGTTTAGTAACTGAAGATTGCAGTCTACCAATCAGGACAACAGTATGACGGTCACCATGCTCTTTGAATTGCATTACCGCGGTCAGCATAAGCCAAAATGAAAGCTAAAATGAAAGACCATTGCATTACTGCAGTCACAAGCCAAATGAAGAAAAGAAGGAAAGAAGGGATGACTGCGGTCCTCAAAAGCAAGACCGTGGTAACCAGAACGTCACCAAAATGCACACCAAAGTGGTGACCGCGGTCCAAGGATTAGTGACCGCGGTCACCAGAATGAGTGCAACATGGGTGACCGCGGTCACCAAACTTTGATCAATATGCAACGCACTGGTGACCGCGGTCATCCATTTAGTGACCGCGGTCACCAGATTGATTTTTGCATAGAAACAGGCAGACACAGATCCAGGAATTGGGCAATGCTCTCTGACCACGGTCATGGACCGTGGTCACTCACTAAAAGTGTGCAAATACTACAATTTATAGAGAAAATGACAGGAGAACTAAGAGGGGAGAAGTGTGTTGCTGAAAGAAGACGAATTTTGGGAAGAAACTGAAGGCTGGATGGGCTGAAACTGAGCAAAGAGGGAAGACAAAGAAGGATTGAAGATCAAGATCCAAG
>JAJIYU010008065.1:0-18435 GCA_030144865.1 Tinospora cordifolia | reverse complement strand
GGACCGCGGTCGGCACTTCACGGACCGCGGTCACCAATGTGACCTAGTTCTCGTTTCTGCAATTTTTCCACTGTTGACCGCGGTCGGCCATTAATGACCGCGGTCCACAGTTTGTTTGTCACTTTTCTGGGTTTCTCACATCACGGACCACGGTCGGCAGCAAGACGCTTGTTTTTTTTACACTTTTTCGCACACGTTTCTAGTTATTCGAATGTTCTAATAAATTTTATCTTGATTAAATATCATATAGTGATAATTAAAAACAAGTTTTCACTCATTTTTATATTTATTTTGAATTTTTAAAAATTCATGTTGACGTGGACACATCACAAGACCTAGGGTGATCACAGCCTTGTAGCTTTCTTTTGGATTAACTAGAGTATCACTTGGGAATGAACTCCACTGCTGGTTTGACACTATCAGTGCTAAATGTCCCACTTGAGTTTCTAAACTTTTAACTATGGCATTCATATTTCCAATTTGGATCTCAATGCCAGAAACTCTATAGTCATTTTTGTCTACCCTTCTAGTTAACTCCTTGAAGAACCTTGAGTGCATGTTCATCATTTCATCAAGTTTGTCTTCCAAGGATGGCTTTTTTATCCTGTAAGGGTTGTTGTGGCACAAATTCGGGTAGAAGTTGAGCATTCTTGTTGTTTGCATATGAGAAGTTCTCATTATTTCTCATTCTAGGATGATAGTACTTTGGAACATTATACCCCCTAGCTGGTCCTTGGTATCCACTGAATCTGTTTATGGCATTCATTTGCTCAATGGAAGCATTTTCAGGATAAGACGTCTTGTTAGCTTCGGCAATGGACTGCACCTATTGAGTTTGTAGATTTTGAAACTTTCCACTACTATTCTTTTCTTCCACCAAATTCAGTCTATGAGTCATAGTTGCAATTTGAGCATATAAAGCACTAATTTTATCCTCTTCATGGATTCCCACTCTTTTGGCTGTTCCTCTTTCAGTACCATGACCATATGCATTAGCTGCCATGTCTTCAATTAGTTGAGTGGCATCTGTGGTGGATTTTCCCTTCAATGAACCTCCAACTGCATAATCAACCAAAGCCCTAGTTGGTGGTGTAAGTCCACTATAAAACATTTGAATTTGGAGCCAAGGAAGGTATCCATAATGCAGACAATGCCTCAATAGATCTTTGAACCTTTCCCAAGCTTCATACAGTGATTCAAATTTAGATTGCTTACAGGAACTGATTTCACCTCGCAATTGATGCACTTTAGCAGGTGTGAAATATTTTTGCAGAAATTTCTAGCCCATTTCTTCCCATGTCGTGATACATCTAGGTAGCAAAGTTTGCAGCCAACTTCTAGCTTTATCCCTTAAAGAGAAAGGGAAAAGCCTCAGCCCAAGCTAGTCTTCAATTACCCCATTCATCTTGATAGTGTCGCAAATCTCCATGAACGAATTAAGATGAGCCATAGGGTCTTCAATAGCTGAGCCTCCAAACTGTTGTTGCTGCAACATTGTAATTAAAGAAGGCGTTAGCTCAAAGTTATTTGCATTTATCAGTGTTCTTGCTATGCCCGAATAATTGTTGTTCAAGACCTATTTGAAGAAGTCTCTTAATGGTGCTTCTCTATGCTGCGCTTCTCTATTATTCCCCACACCAGAACATCCACTATCAGTCATAGTAGGTACTCGCCCTTGAGCTTCTAACCGAATCTAATTAATTGTTTTCAGCAAATCTGGATCGTAAGGGTCACAAGGACGTTTACTCATGCAAACCTGAAACAATGAAAACAAACACAAGATCAAGTGTATTCAATGAACTTTAATAAATTTGGAGAACAATCAATTGAAAGGTAAAAATAGAAATAAAAATTTCTTAACTAAAACTGAACCAAGTTCAACTGGTTTTAAGATATTTAACACTGTTATCCTTGGCAACGGTGCCAAAAATTTGTTGCTCACCCTGCATGTATGCAGGTTCACACTAGTATTAACCGATGAGATCAGATATCGTCCTCAGGGAAAATGGATTTATTAAAATACCTTAAATCCCAATTTATTGTTGGTTTTCATTTTATTAAGACTCTAATTAAAGTGAGTACCTGTAATTGAAACTCTTTCCCGAGGTACTTCAATATCTATTAGTGTTGTCTTATAATGCCCTCTCCCGAGGTGCTTAATTAACAGCCTAATGTTATGTAATCAAAAGTCTTGTGCAACTCCCAAGAAAAGTTTACAACCCTCTGGTTAATCAACTATTCTAAGTATATACTGCGACAACCGCCCATCAAACCTCTCTTCTGAGTTAGTCTAATGCCTTGAACTCATTATGTCTATGGCCAGTAAACATCAAGCATTAAGCATACGCAATATAGAATAGTGTTTTTAAATCAATAACTTCAACAAAAGATCATAGTTCAAACATTGGACATTCACATCCCAGAAAAAGAAAACTAACTAGCTTGACATTAAAGTGATTGAAAACATTAAACAATAATGAACAAAGTTAATCATACTCAAAACTTGATAAAAATCTTCAATCCCTTATTGAAACCCTTGTTTTTGCCTTCCTCAGTCGTCACAATCAAGTTTTTTCGAATTAGGAATATTTGGGCCCTAATAATCTCCCCTGTTTATAGGCCCACACTAAAAAAACCCTAAAAATTCTAGAAACCCAATAATTAATCGTGTGATCGCGGTTAGTATTGTTCTTCAATGAAAACTTGAATTTCCCTTGTTTTGTGCACCATGGTCCATTGTTTTTGTCCACAATCCACGTTCTAGTTACCACAGTCACTGAATAACCGACCACGATAACCAATGAGTTATGTTTCATTCTGTCTTCCTTCGGCTACCTCAATTGTCAATTATTTGACTGTGGTCACTTGATGCTTTCCTCATGATTTCTTCTTCTCTTTGCTTCTATATGATGCAATTCTCCTTTGGCTTGACCATGAACCTGCAAACGCTAGAATTCTTTCCCCAAACATCATTTTCTCATAGAAAAGCTTTAAATCTTGAAAAAAGGCTTGTAATGCAATAAAACATGAAATTCCCTAATCTACATGCTCATACTACTAATTATGCATAACTTTGTCTAATTTTCCTTTTATATCCTATAAAATGCAATAAATCACCTATACTAATGTTAACCTAATGTGCAACTAACACTTAGTCAAATGATAATTTGAAAATGTGCATTAGTTTATTATGAATACAAAATATATGTTAAAGTCCTTAATTCTTAGCAAATAATGAGATATGAATTTTTATTAAATTCATGTGGACTCAGAAATGCATGGCCACTCCTAAACATGTGCAAACCATATGGGTGGAACACCATGATCATGTATGCCCTTGCCCTATCCAACCTCAATGGGACATTTTTCTTATTTGGAATCATGTAGAATGATCCCATATCCTATGCAAATGATCAAGTATACCACACCTATGAGAAATCATGAAGAATTATCTCATGTACACCACACTTTGATCATGTGCACCATGCCCTATTTTGCAAAATTGGTCTATGTGTGTGTGTGTGCACACATGTGAGAAGCCCTAATTTAAAAGTGTTTAAATGGTGAACCATGAAACCCTAGCCGTCACACATAAAAAGAAGAAACAAAAAACCAAGAATAAGAAAGTTTTCAAAAACCCAAAATGCTCCAATCTTGGCGCCATGTGAAGAGCTTACCATCATATCCTTAACAAAACCCTAGTCGTCCTCTATGTGTGTGCTATGAGCGACAACCCTAGCTGTCATATGTGAGGAAACACTAATTAAAGATGCCAAATTGTGGCCCCCTTGTGCTCTTGAAAATCTGCCTTGTGCACACTTTTTCTTCATCCCAAAGTAACGAGTTGACACTTTCCTCTTAGCTTGTTCTAGCCTTCTTCTTGGTGACCTTTGTGTTCTTGAGTGATCTTGAGGTATTCTTGAGTGTTTGAGTGTTTGATTGAGTGTTCTTGAGTAGTCTTGAAGTGCTAGAAGTATTGAAAAAAGGAACCTCTATCGGATTTCCATCAAATTTGCAATTAAGGTGGAAGTGATTTCTAAAACCTCCTCTTTTCTTCTTTAGATTAATACCATGTTCATTGCATGTTTAGTTTTCAGAAATCATTCATTTTTTAATTTCAGAAATTTAATCATAATTTCAATTTTAGTTTAGTACATGAACATGATTTAAGCATTCATTAATCCATGCCATGTCTAGTACCATATTAGGTTTATTTCAATGTGTGATGCATGTTTTTGGATGATTCATGCTTTGATTTTTAGATTGTTTATATTCTAAAATTTATTTCTCTCATTATATGATTCTTGAATATGAGATTAATTATGAGATGATAATGATGAATAATCTTGTACTATCATAATGAACATGTGGGTTATTATGGATGTTCTTTTCATGTGGTTAGTTCACTTGGTGTAAGGACCAAAATATTTGGTTGGTGGGTAAGAGGCCTTAAGTCCAAAAGTCCAATAAAATTGGCTAAGAAATGCCTTTTTCACTCAATGGAGATATTTTGTTAAGAACATCTAGGGCCTTGAAAACCCTTTTGTTCTAAGTCACAACTATACACAAAATGTTATTCAAAACACCTAATGCATGTAAGTGTATGAATTATGGATGTGTTTTTACTCTAAATTAGAAAATTGGTTGTTTGAAAAAGATCCACTGGGCTATGTGCCCACCCTTCTTCTCTTATTTTTCAAGACACTGAACATGCATGAAGATGTTGAAAACAATGATAGTCTCTTTATTTTTAAAAAGTTTCTATATTTGAATGTAAGGGCATGTAGCCCAAGTTTTGAATATTCCGTTGTAATAGTTTTAATTAAATTAATGAAGTTTATGAATTTCTTTTATCTCTTTTATTATTGCCTTATTTGTTTTGATTCCTAAAATTGAGTTAAGTACTCTTGAATTGTATAAAGGCATAAGATAATTGAAATAGAATGTCAAGTGTGAGTCACTTATAATGTAATACCGACCCAACCTGCCTGTATAGTTAAGTACATTGTCAAAACAATGGTTATGTCCAAAAAAAAAATTGAAAGAATATGGGGATTGAGGTGTTACATGGGTCCACATGAATTTAATAAAAAATTATCTCTTATTTGGCTAGGATTTTAGGCCCTTAATATACATTTTTGGTTTCATATGAATTTAATAAAAATTCATATCTTTTAATTGGATAAGTTTTTTCCCTTTTTCTTTCCTATTTAGATTCCCATGATATGCATAAATGAACTCTTAATTTGGGCAAATGAAATGAGTTTTGGATGGCTAGGCCATTTGAGGTGTTCACTTCATTTTATTTCATTTCATTTCGTTCGTTTTTGTTAAATTTCACTACCCTAAAAGGTATTTGAGCTCTTTTGGACTTGCTAATGGATTCTAGAAATAAATTGATCTTCATTTATCATTTCATTTAATTTAGTACAAATCTTCAGGGTATTACATGTGACCTCAAGATAGATGGGAATGCACTGATGGCAAAGTTGAATGTTATGCCATTCAACGAATATGATGTAATTTTAGGAATGGTTTGACTTGTCCAATATAGTGCTTAGTTAGACTATGTAGAGCATAGAATCACACTAAATTGCTAACGGGAGGCCTTGTGATAATTAAAGGGAACCAATTCAAGATACCTAGAAATGTGATGGCAACTCTATTAGGATGTACATAGGACAAGAGTAATTTCACCAAGCCAGGGGATGAAGAAAGTTTGACCAACCCAACCACTTTTGAGAACATTCCCCTAGTGAAAGAATTCATAGATGTTTTCTCTAACAAATTATTGAGACTTCCATTAGTAAGGAGTGTCAAATTCAATATTGAACTTATAACTGGAACAAGCAAAGTAGCCATCCCACCCTATAGAATGGCATCAGCTAAATTAATTGATTTGAAGACTCAGTTGAAAGGGTTCACATAACCTCATGAGTCACCATGGGGAGCACCAATATTATTCATGAAGAAAATGATGGATTAATGTGACTCTATGTGGGCTACTGGAAGCTAAACCAAGTTATGGTGAAGAACCAGTACTCATGACCTAGGATAAACAATCTGTGTTGATCAATTAAAAGGGACCACTCACTTATCAAATATTGACTTGAGGTTTGGGTACCATTGGGTGCACATAAGAGAAGCCAACATTCCAAACTAAATACAGACACTTTGGGTTTACGATAATACCTTCTGGACTTCCAAGTGCCCCAGTAGCATTCATGGACCTTGAGACTAGGGTGTTTCAATTGTACCTATGTAAGTTCATAGTGGTATTTATCTGGTCTACTTGAAGACATATGAAAAGCATAAAATAGACCTAACTGTGATATTGGAGATGTTTGAGAGCAAACAAATTTATGCCAAATAAAGTAAATGTGAGTTCTGGATGAAGTTAGTAAAATTCTTAGGTTACCTCTGAAGCAAGCATAACAATGGATCCATTTGAGATTGAGCAATCATTTATTGGAGCTAGTCCAAGATAGTAACAAAAATTAGAAGCTTCGTAGGACAGTAGGATACTATAGATGTTTCATCAATGATTTCTCCAAGTTGGCCAGACCCATGATTAGGCTAACTCAAAAAGGTGTGATGTTCAATTGGGATGACAAATGTGAATGGTCCTTTCAGGAACTAACAAGGAGGCTTATGTCAACACCTATTCTCACTACAACCAGTTGCTAAATAGGCTATGTCTTGTACACTGATGCAATACACAATGGATTGGACGCGATATTCATGCAAGAAGGAAAAATGTGAGAAGAACTACCACACACTTGACCTCGAACTGAGAGTTAGAGTCTTTGCCTTAAAGATAACAATGACATTACTTGTATAGGAAAAAATTTTAGTTATATTCAAACCACAAGAGCTTCAAGTACATCTTCTCGTGGAAGTTGAATCTGCTTCATAGATAGTGGTTATAGTTCTTTATGGATTACAATTTTGAATTACTCTACCATACTGGCGAGGTAAATGTGGTAGCTGACACTTTGAGTTGGAAAACACATTAGGAGGATGATGAGAATATCCAAATGGAGAAAGCATAGGCATTATTGACAACCCTTACCATTGAATAGGAATTACAGCAATAGATACTTGAAGCTCAAGGATTAGATAGGTTGATAGTAGAAATTAAGGTTGGTATCCCAATCGGCAAATACTCAGACTTCAAAGTCAATGAGAATTGCCTATTAAGACTCAAGAGATGATTCTATATACCCAAAGACAAACAATTGAGGTGAACCATCCTCGATGAAGCCCATTAAGCCAACTACTCCTTGTCCCAGGAGGAGACAAGATGTATTAAACCTTGAGAAAATGCTATTTGTAGAAGGGAATGAAGCGATACATGGCTGAATACTTGTCAAAGTATTTGCCCTGTCATCAAGTAAAGGTTAAACATTGTAAACCCTCTAGTTTACTTCAACCCAAACGAATATCTGAATGGTAATGGGATGTAACACCATGCCTCTCTCGAATTCTCTACACGTGGACCACACCACTCAGCCGGAAGGCGAGCCGACGTTACTTTATTTCATTCTTTCCATTTCAATCCCAAGTGTCTAGGATTTCCTGAGTGACATTAACTCATAACATTTCTCAATAAAATAAAAAATATCTTGAAGAAAAATAATTCAATATTATTAATTCAATCCAAAGGTACAAAACCCTTAATTCTTTATTACAATGGAAATAATCTCAAATAACAAAATATGGACCAACATGCCCTACAACTAAATAATTTCTAAGAAATATTGCTTATGTGACATTCATATGCTCTCTATTTTTCAATTCCCTGAAATGTTAGAAGAATGAAAGGTGAACACAAAGCCCAGTAGATCATTCTAAATATTTAAGTCATTACTTTAACAAATAAGATGTACATGTAAAACACTTCTAAATGTTACATGATTCAATCAATTACTTGTTTAACAGTCATAAGTAAGATCGAAAGGGGTCAACCTCGGTGTTCTTATCAAAATTCATATCAAAGGAGGAAGGGGGCAATCTTTGGCCAGACTCATCAATGGTTTTAGCCCTTGTCATTTTCTATAAGTTAAAAGTATTTTAGTATCTCACAAGGTACCATAACAGAGAAATTCATAATCTCATTTCAAATCAATCTGGGTATACACAAACCCATCTTTCCTTATCCTCAGGATTTAAAATGCTTTTCTAGACTTGTAATAATAGCTGGCTTTCCTAAGTCATTTGTTATATCAATTTCCTCATATTTTCAATCTGTTCGTGCTATCATGATGCTAGATTCATGTCTTTAGGTTCTTGATTTATTTAGTGACCTATCATTTTATTCTTCTAAGTTCAGTTTGAGGATTTTCAAATTCCTCTAATGTTGTTGGGTACTGAGTTTAAGTTTCATGATCACAAAGCAAGTGATATACATATTCATGACATTCAAATATAACATGCATTCAAACAATCATTTAATTAAACAATTTCACGCTAGCATAGATAAATTCCAAGCTTCCATCCATGCCTCCAAGTTCGAGTGTCTCATACCACTCTTGGCCGATGACATAGGCTTCCACCCAGAGATCTCACTACATCCAAACAATTTCACAAATGTCTTGACGACTAAGGCCTCCCAAGCATCAATATACTCAACTATCCCATACTAGTTAAGCATAGCGAAACAAATTCTTCCAAAATCATTGATCATTCACCAGACATGACTTGTCATTCTCTAAGTCCAAGATTCCTCCTACCCTTGAATTCCTACTCGTCTCGGCATACCACGCAGAAACCAGAGATATAAGATCATGCCGATCTCGCATTCTAACCAAACATGTGTTTTGTTTACACACATTTTAAGTTTCTAACCTATATCCTAAAAGTTTTCATTCATGATCTACTGTGCCACTCTTGGCAACACCTAAGTATCTATCTATGGTCCTTTCCTTAGACCTAGGGTCTTAATTCCTGGTTGAAAGGTCCTTGAGTCAAACCAACAACCTACATCAATTTTTAATACCACCTTTGGTACCACCTTTGTACTCTAGTACACCATGGCCTGTAATTCTTCCTTTGCTACCATAATTTTATCGTAGAAAATTTTATAGGAAGTTAATTTCAAGTGTGTTTTTCAACTCTAGTCATTTGTATGAGTTGGTAGGACAACTTCCAGCAGGGTGGCAAGATAGAAGCTACTTAGAGTAATTGGCCTCGTTAAACGGGATAACCAATCTCCCTTTTAATGTTTAGCTATACTCAAGATAAAGCTAACCCACTATTAGTTCAACTCATGATTTTTGTATCCAAACAAATCATGCTAGCAATATATATATATATATATATTCTAAAACAAATTTTGTTATCCACGAACAATTTCAATCCAAAAACTGGAGGTAGGGCATCCCTTAAAATTTTAAATCAATTTAGAGTGAGCATCTTACCTAGTGAGCTACAACGTAATCTTTAAAATCATCTAGCTCAATGTTTCTACTAATGGAGCTTTGATACCACCTTTGTAACACCTTGCTTCCACCTTGTGGCCTAGCAAACAGTTGCAGAGGGCATAAGTACCTTAATACCCTCAAATTGTATAATCTGGCACATTTATGTCATGTGCGAAACATCAACTAAATCATCAATGGCCACCTGAGAGGCAGGACGTCACTTTATCTCTTTCTCTTTTTCTTTCTATTTTCTTTCTGTCCCAAATCCTATGTGACATCTTAATCACAAGAACTCATGATGATTTCATAAAAAAATACTTTGAAAACTTTTGATAAAATAAATCAATATTATTATTTGAAAATCAATCTCAATATTCAACGGTTACAAGGACCTTTGAAATTATCCAATTCAGTAACTTTTATCCAAAAAAGAAACTAGGGCCAACATGTCCAACTGAAACAAAACTATGAAACCAAAAGAAAAAAAACTCTAAAAGTAATTCTCATTATCCATGCAGCCTCTGTTCCTCTGTTTCTTGAAATGATAGAAAAGAACTGGTGAGCTCAAAGAACCTAATGGATCATCCCAAATATTTAAATCATTATTTCAATCAAATAAAATATACATGTCAAACACTTTCACAGATGAGGTGATTCAAACAATAACTTGTTTATCAATTGATGTTAGGCCAAAAGGAATCCACTTTAATACTGCAAATTCAGGGAGAGAGGTCAATCCAAATGCTCAAACCCTTCATCCATGAAGTGGGGTCAATCCAAATGCTTAGTTCACTGATCGAGGAAGTGGGGTTGATCCAAACGCCCAGTTCGAATTCAAGAAAATCAAATAACCGGCAAGTTGGGTCCAAGTTGAAAAACTCAAAATGAAATCCATCACTGCGCTAGTACATGGTTATCATCTTTGTTAATCTTTTTTTAATGACAAAACAAACCATAGCATATCAAATCATATATAAAACAAGAAAATAACACGTGAACATGGTGAACATTACATCAAAGGCATGTTATTTCATATCGTATAGATCATGTTATCACACGTATCATTGAAAACATGCATCATCATCCATATAACTCTAAGCATGCATATTCAGGTCATAACATCTATATTCATTACAAACCATAGTCCTAGACTACAAACATATATGAATACATTATTTGAATCAAGATAATAATTTAAAACATAGAAATTATCTCCACCTTTGACTCTTAATGACTCTTAATGACTCTTACTTCTTTTTTAGTCTTTATGGCGCTATTCCAAGCCTCTTTGAGCCTTCAATCTTCAAGATTAGGATTTTAATACCTCATTCTTACTAAACCATACTCTAATGACTCCTTATTCTATATGGCATATAATGTGCAAGGAAATCATGTTAGATGAGTCTTAATGTGGTCGTGGTTTTGTGTCATTGTAGGTTACCACGGTAACTAGTGGGAATTAGTGAAACAGGATCATATTACTACGTAGACTATGAAGATAACTAGAGGATGTTTCATAAAATTGGACGTGTCACCATGGTAACCAGTAGTCAATAACAAAATTCAATAGTACTACGACAATAGAGTACCGTGGTAATCAGGATGAATGTCTAGAAACTGAGGAAGATGAAGGTATGACTGGCGCAATAATGATCACTACCATGGTAATTAGTATGAAAACTAGATTTTTGTGCGTGTTTCTCCCATCCTTTGTTTTCCTATGACCTTGGCATCCTAATATCTAAAACTCCAGACTATGAATCATGCATTGGGACTGAAATAGGGTCGTTTTACATTCTTTGATCTGTCAAATCCTCTAGTTGTTGCAAAATAATGCCCAAAAGCAAGTTCTTGCCATTGTAATATGATATTCTAGGTTTCCCTTCTTCCTACTACTATGGTTGTTGTGTGGGACAGCTAGGGAGTGAAAGAGTGCCAAGAAAATGGCTAGGAGATCAAGAAGAGAAGAGAACTCGTATTTGCTTGAGTGATGAGAATGGGGTGCTCATGTTGGGTTTATATAGAGTTCAATTAGGATGAGTTTAGGAAGTTTTGGGGTTGTTTCCTTGGTAGCAATCTTTCCTAACTTTTTTCCTTTTTATTTTGCTTATTTCTTACACAAAAATATTAGTGGGTAATGTTTTTAGAAGTTGCCCACACGTTAGAAACTTTACACAGTCGTTTTGCAAACTTTACATAATCTTTTTTGGGCAAGTTTTTATGTAATACTGTGGTAGTGGAATTGCATTACCATAGTAACTAGAACACAATGTCTTCGTCATTTTTTCTGAACAAGAATGCACTACCAAGGTAGTGAATATCATTATCGAGATAACCAGAACGTTGCTCATGTGCAGATTTTTGTGTTTTGTTCTAGTTTACCTACCCCTACATAAATCAAGTTTTACATCTATTGCATTGTCAAATCCATGGTTTTCTCAAAGTTTATTTTATTTTAATTATCCAACAAAATTTAGGGGTATTATAGATGGACATATGAACATACAGCCTAAACACCAGAGGCGTTCTTTTGGAATTCACTTGACTAGCAGTACAGAATTACCTTAAGGACGGCTACCCTACCATGACCAACTGACAAGTAACAAGATGTTTGCATTGCTAACGTTTGAATATGCCTGCACGTATAATGTGCTTGCTATGCCTATTTGATTGACTTTGAATTAGAATGATCCATTGGGCTTGTAGAGCTCACTCCCTTCTTACTTTGCAGATGTAGGTACACGATGAAGGACAATGTCCATATTCAAGTCCTTTCTTGATTTATGTAAATTGTAGTAACTTTTTAATCTCGATGTGAAGATTTTTTTATTAACCTCACTGAAAGGGGAAAAAACTAGATGGGGCCCACCTGTAAGAGAATCCCTTAGTTATGGATGACAACATGTAGTCAAAAAATGATATCTTTAGGGAATTAATGATATTTTATTGTGTAACTACTGTTAAAAAAAATTGTAATTTTATGAACTTAATGTGATCCAATCGATTGTTGGAAATGAACCAAAACAAGAACATGAGAAAGAATGAGATAAGATAAACATAAAAGAAAAGAAGATAATGTAAGGGCCTTCCTCTTCTAGGTTTCCAACTATTTTCAAAAGATGTGTTAAAATTTACCCCAATTACATGTTTTGCATTGGAAGTTTAAGATTTAGCCCAATTACAATTTCAAGAAATAAACCGATCAAAATTTAAGTGGACCTGGGAGGGGGGTTCTACAGCTTTAGTATCAGAGCTTTAGGCTCTAGAATCACGGAAAACAAAACACATGGCTCTAATACAACTTTGGTATTAGAGCTAATGTTTTTGATTTACTAGGTGGGCATTAGACTTTTCAAATGCATTAAAATTAACCTTAGATAGGAAGGAATGAGAATATGAATCAATGGATCATGGAATTAAAAACTTTTAGGGCATGAGATAGTGACATGAAAGTTGATTTGTGCCTTGATTGGTCACATTCCAAGATTAAGAAGAACCTACATTTTTGGTCTTTGCTTGGTGTGAGACTTGTGGAGATTCAAAGTGTGAAGAAAGCTCATCCCAAATGAACAACATGCCTTGTGTGGTGAACGATGAACGACTTTGGAAGAGCTTATGACCATGCATTTGGTTGGTATGGGACTTTTGAATGTGTGGAAGCTTGAGAGACCTTAGTCATTGAGACATTTATAAAATTGTTTGGGTGTAGTAGCAATTCTTTGTGGATTCTTTGACCGATGGATAACGTCAGTGTGAAACTTTGAAACTCTAAGCTTCTACTCTTTTCTTGGTACCAGAAAAGAGTGGAAGCTTAGGGTTCCATTATGCTAGCGTGATGATTGATGCATGTAACACCCCAACCCCCTAGAAACAGGTTTAAGCTCAACTACAAGGCGGGTTGGGTCCTATGTTACATTACAAGTACACAACTTGCATCTCAATTATTTTATTTAAACACTTATTGAAAACATTCATGGATACATCACAATGTATTAAATTTTAATTCAATAAGGCTATACAATTAGATAAAGGAATACTTCAAACTCTTTATTTATTCAAATAAAATAAAGAAAGTTACATTCTAAAATCAAAACCTGAGTACATAACTTTCAAAACTCGAATAGCATTCAGCGAAAGTCTTAAATTCAAAATTTGGGCAACATGCCCTTAAAATAGAACTTTCAAAACTTAGAAATAATCTAATATCCATGGACTTTATGATTCAAGTCAATTTCTTGAAAAATAAAAGGAAGGGGTAAGCACATAGCCTAGTGGATCATTCATTAAACAACTAAGTTACTATTTCAAATAAATAGCACATCCAAATTCAAACACTTTCATGCATTAAGTGATTCAAGCAACTCTTTGGTTGTAGTTGACGTTAAGAATGAAAGGGGTTCTACTCCCTTGATGTCATTAATTTAGATACCCCTCTTTAGGGTGGAAAGACATTTCTTTGTCAATTTCTATTGGATGCCACATACTAAGTATCCTTTAGTTGCGCCCCGCAACCACACATTCCAAGCAGGTATTAAGAACACCCATAGCACCCATACGGGTCACTATGACAGTATGTGGTTTTTATCTTCAATTTCTTATATTAAAGAATCACATAATCATAAAAAAAATTCAAAATGTAAATATCAGAATTTTAAACAACCAAGAAAGCTTGTAAACATTACATAGCATGCTTGATACATTGAATTAAATACTAAACATGAATTCTAAGCATGGTATGCTCTCACGAGTGATTAAAATATAAAAACATGTTGAACTAAAATTAAAATATGATTAAACATGTTGAAACTAAAATAAAACATGCTGAAAACTAGAATTCAAACAAGTATGAACATGCTAGAAATTTGAAAAAAACCAAAGTAGAAGTTCAAGAAATCCCCTCCACCTTAATTCGAGTTTCTTTGTAGAATCTGGAAGAAGTTCCCCTTATCCACCACTTTTAAAACTTTTAATCACCAACAAAAATACTTCAATAGCTCTCTAAAACACTAAAATAAGAACTTCTCACACAAGAAAGAAAAGAGAGTGAGAAGAGGTACCAAGAAGAAGGCAAGAACAAGCAAAGAGGGAAGTGTCAACTCTTTGCTTTAGGATGAGATGAATGTGAGCAAGAGGGGATATTTATAGGTGTTCATGAGCACAAGGGGGGCATCTAGGGCAGCTAGGGATGCTCACCACGTTCGCGCATGTTTCCAAACTCATAAGGGAATGGTTTGGGTGAGAAAAGCAAGTGTGCTCATGGTTGGCAAGAGGGACCACTAAGGTTTCCAATCCAAGTGTGAGCAAAATATTTGAACCTTATTTGTTTCTTTTATGTGTGTGAACACAATTAAAGGTTTAAAATACATTCTAATATCTCTTTGACATCCTCTATTAGTAGTGAAACATCCTAATATGTTGTGATTCATAAAATCAAATAAGTTTCTACTATGAGTACACAAAAACAAAGCTTTGGAATGTTTCTTATTTTCCTTGGATTCTCTCTCTTTTTGGCTCCACATGTGAACATGAGGCAAGTTTCTATTTTTTGATTTTTTTTTCTAGATGAAGAAATCTTTCTATATCTCTTTAAATCAGCTACTCTCATTAAACTTTTATCTTGGGTTTGTCACATGTGTGCCCACATAGACACTTATGAGACATGTTATATGTAACTTTAATATACATGATCATTTATCTTGGCACATGGAATCATTCTTCATGGTTTCTATAAGTGTGGGCGTACTTGATCATTTACATGGCACATGGAATCATTCTTCATAGTTTCAAATAATGGACACGTCCGATGCAGCTTAGGGTAGGGTAGGGTGCACATGATCATGGTGTTCCACCCATGTGACTTGTACATATTAGGGATGGCCATGACTTCATGGTTCACAAAAATCAAATAAAAATTAATACCTCCTTATTTACATAGAAATATGATTTATATCCTATAGTTTTGGAATCACATGAACGTAATGCACATTTTAAGGTATGGTTTAGCCTAAGGTGATTTTTCCTCAAAAACTTTCCTTATTTAAGACCCACTAAGGTCAGTAGGCAAATGAAAATCTAAATCTTAGGTAGTTATTCTTATTTTCGAATATGTCATTCATTTTGTTAATTCATGTTATTTCATTTTGTTTTGAGTCATTTCGATCCCCCGAAGTACCCTAAATGACAATTCTTTCTAATTTGGACCCCTTGAAGGGCGTTTGGCAAATAAAAACCTTAACCTCGACCAATTATTCTAATTTTTTGATATATCATTCATTTTGTTAGTTCATGTTATTCAGTTTTGTTTCGGGTCATTTCGATCCCCTGAAGTACCCTAAATGACAATTCTTTCTAATTTAGACCCCACTGAAGGGCGTTTGGTAAATGAAAACCTTAACCTTGACCAATTGTTCTAATTTTTTGATATGTTGTTCCCTTGTTGGTTCATGTCATCTTAGTTCATTTCAATTTGTTTTGGGTCCCTAAGGGGCACTAAATGAGAGTTTTGGAACCTACCAAATTTAGCTCCGAAATTAGCTTGGTTTCATTTTGCACCCAAATTTCACTGAATAAATGATAAATTTCATTTAATTGAGTATAGAGGATTTAGGGTATTAAAATGCATTATTGTATGTTGGTTGATTTTCAATTTATATCATACATGTTAAAGTATATGTTGACGTTTCAAGCCCAAAAAGCCTATACCCAATACGAGCCAAGTGGCCGTTTTTTAACAAAGGCGTACTCACAAGCACGATTATATCATATGTGAACACCAAGAAGGACTAAATGAAACCCTAGATAACTCTACTAGAAACCTAACCATCACAAAAACTTAGAGTACACATTTAGTGCCACATGAACATGAACACTTGAGCATAAAATTGCACAAGATTGCTATGGCACTTGATTAAATGGAAGTGTGGTCATATAAATGGAAAGCGTGGAAAGCTGTGGTTCAACTAAATAATGGGACTTGAGTCCATAGTACTAGATCAGCTCGGCACGACCTATGCCAAACTCGTTAGAGGACATAATGACCCTAGAAGGGTACCATGAGGAATGAAACCTAGAACAAAGGATAAATATTTATTATGAGACTCAAAACACCTCCATTCGAGATGAGGTTTCCTATTGGTGGGGCAAGTACTTCACTATCACTCCCTTAATAGAGCAAGTCGAAGCCTAAAAGCTAAACATAAGAGGAAGAGGAACTTATTAGATTAGGAGGAAGAGGAAGTTTCAAAAACTCAACACTGATAGAAAACACTAACACACACCTGGAGGAGAACTCCCCGGTAGCCAATGACCTAGAAACAACATTAGAGGTGAGCCATTTGGAGTCATACTTGGAGACTGATGACTTGAGAGAGCTCGCTGATATGACGACTGCTTTGAGGAGGAGAACTCCTCTAAGTTCGAGTAGTTAGTTCCTAGCATGATATACTTTTTGGAGATGCTACTTAACACAACCATGTGGGCACATGATCATGTAAATGGATCTATAGCATCAAATTTTGAAAAACCTTAACTATTGTGAAATGAAGTTCTTGCTTTTGCAATGAATTCTATTACGCGTAAGCCTCAAACTTGCTTGTTCACAAAGTAGTAACAATATTAATTATCATACATGAAATAGATTACACCTAAGAATGAGTTACCAAGAGATAGACCACATCCAATGAAAGCACGAAGCAGTTGACTCCATAGAACACGAAGGTTAGCTTGCCATCACTTGAAATGAATACATGAGCTATGATTTTCGCTAAGTACATGGCCACATTTACTCAATAAAGCTAGACCAAATTGATGCTCAAGCTACATTAACACTAGTGACTCTGCAAAACCATGCAAACCCAGAATTTGATAAGTTTCAAAAACTATGGACACCAACGTTCAAAGGAGAGATAGACAAAAGAACTAAACATTTGGAAGTTAACAAATGGTTTTGACAAGTGAACAATGACTTGGATGTAGCACAAATCCAAGGAACCAGATGGGTGGCATTGGTTACTCACCTATAGGTATGACTAGCAAAGTCTTGGTGGGACTCTATGAAAAGAAATCCCAATGTGAGTATAGTAAACATGAAATGGGCTAAGTTTGAAGATAAATTCTACAATAAGCACTTCTCTATGCTGGTTTAATGATAGATGGAGAATGATTTCTTATGCCTGGTCTAACGAGACATGATAGTGGCTGAATATGAGGGCAAGTTCTTAGAACTATTATGGTTCAATCTAGATTGTGTGATCTCGTAATAAAAGAAGGCTCGTAGATTCATGGAAGGCCTTCGTATACACATCAGGAAAGTAGTCACTTCATTTGAAATGAACGTGTTCCAACAACCCTTAGACAAGGCAAATTTGAAAGAAAAGGAGCTTGTGACAGAAGCTTGAATTAAGGATAAAGGGAAGAGGTCACAACAATAGAGTGACAATAGTGAAAACTACAACAAGCCACTTAAGCTGCCTTGATACCAGTGGAATTAAACCCCAAATTAGGTGCAACAACCAAGGGGTCACATAATGACAAACCAACATGGTAGGCAATAGCAAGCACTGCCAACTTGGAGAGTTGATCCAAAGAAAGAAGAAGCTCACAAGAAGGGACATTGGTTCCAATTCTATTAACATGGGCGTAGAGCACAGGTCTGCCCAAATTGCCAAGAAAATACTCAGGAGACCAGTTAGCAGCAGTGGAAACATCCAACACTAGCCTAATGGTGAAACAAGTTTTGGCAATAGTCATAACAAGCAAGTCTCTATGCAATGGAGGTAAAAGTCACCAAACAATCTTTAGTGTTATAATGTTATAATGTTATAACATAACATTAGTGTTATAATCTTTGAAGGTACACTCCTTTTGTTTAATGTTATAATGAAAGTAATTGACTCTGGTGCAAGTTGTAATACCCCAAAATTTTGTCAAATAATTAAAGATAAATAAGTTTGAGAAAAATAAATAAAATAAGTTGAATAAATTAATTTTGGGTGCAAATGGTGGGTTGGCACAT
>JAJIYU010008064.1:0-18466 GCA_030144865.1 Tinospora cordifolia | reverse complement strand
TAAATTACACACTATTATTTACATAATGTTTGATTTATTTTTAATAAATACATTTTATTTAATTATATGAATTTTTTTCTATGTACATATTCTTCACATTTATTGTACTAACACACACATTTTTCATACTCATATTAACCTATATGTGCATTTATACTTTATTTTTATTTATTTCTTAAGCAATTCCTTAAATTTTATAATTAATTCTTCTAAACCTTAATTTTCATTTAATTATCAAATTAAGGTCTTATTTGTCTATTTTATATTATATTTTCAATATATTTTATTTTTCATACACCCACAATTTGCACCCGAAAATTTTTTAAAATCTTTGAAATTAATTTATTCAACTTATTTTATTTATTTTAAATTTTTTTTTGACAAAATTCTGGGATATTACATGTAACACCTCGTAACTCTGTGATCATGTCACGTCGTGAGTAGATATAAAACGAATAAATTAATAAATCGAAAAAAAAAATCGATATGGGTTGAATTGAATTAGCTAATGATGATAATGAAGGAATTAGAGTAATGTTTTAGTTAAACATTGACATAAACTATAAATTGATAGAATAGTCAAGTATCAGTCGATGAAAGTATTAATGAGCTAAAATCCAAGATTTTTGAGAAAAAAACAAAAATAAAAATAAAATAAAATAAGGCTTTAAAAAAATGCATGGAGAGTGATTAAAATTCAAATTAAAATTTATTAAACTAATGTAATATATAAGTGTATATGGATTTATATAAAGAAATTTCATAGATGTGTAGAAAAACAAATATATACATATTTATACATCAAAGAGAGGATTATACACATGTACCAAAGAGATTAATATCTATATCTATAATCTTATGAATCCATAACATGGTTAAATGAATAATTACTATATACATACAAACTTGTGATATGGAGTCACTAAATAATATTGATGTAAACTTATAATAAAGTTTTAAAATAAATCATGATGCCTAGTTGGGAAAAATATTTATAAAAAAAAAGGAGAGAAATCTAGAAAGTCACCGAATAAATCAGAAAATCTGGAAATTCACCGAAGTATTGGCTGAAATTTCTAGACAAAAGAGAGGAAGGGACGGTGTTCTGTTTTAAGGGAGTGGACGTGGGTTCGGTGTGATGATCAGACAATCAAAACGGAGAAGATGAACAAGAGGTGTGGCTGATCGTGATGTGTAGTTGGAATTTTTGTTATTGCTGGTCATAGATCGAAACAAAGGAACGAAAAGGGATGATGCTCTGCTGTGGGGTGGACGAAAAACAGAGTGGAATGAAGCAGCTGATGATGCGTTGGGGGTTGTTGGTGCATTGAACAAAGAACGGAAGTGGAAGCAGAGCACGGCTACTCTGTTGACACTGTTGCTGCTACTCTGGTTTGTTGATTTCACGAACAGAGGAAGGGGAATTGGTGAAGATGAAGAACCGAGAAGAAAAAGAAAACAGAGCCACTGATGCTCTGTTGCCAACGTTGCAGCCGTAGCTGCTGTTGCCACTGCCAGACGAAGGAGAGAAAGGAAGGCAGCAGAGGGAGCTGCTGCTGCTGGTCGTTGCAGCTACAGCCAAACAAGAAGAAGAAGAAGCAGAGCAAACGGTGCTCTATCTTGCATGGCCGCTGCTGTTGTGGGGCATGGGTGCACAAACAGAGGAGGAATTATTGATTGGAAGCATGGCTATCACGGTTGGTGCTCTGCTTTGAAGATGAAGATGAGGCTGACGGCGTGTGGCTGGTGGACGTTGCATTTGCTGCAGCCATTGCAGCTGCTGCTGCTGCTCGGTTGTTGTTGCTGGCTACGGACTGGAACAAGGGAAAAGAAGAAGACCGAGCTGCTGGTGACCGGGAAACAAGAACAGGGGAGGATTGTGTTCTGTGGCTGTTGGTGAATCATAGACCGAGAAGGAAGAACAGAAGCTGCAATTTGGTGGTTGCTGCTGCTGGTGTCGCCGGACAAGAAGAACAGAGGACATGGACCAGAAACAGGGGCAGTGGGTGCAGTGGATGACCGAGTTGAGTGGTAAGAAAAAAATGATTTGGATTTTTGAATTTTTAGATTTTAAGCATGCAAATTCAATAACCAAAGTGTAATAGGATTTATTCATATAATATGAATTAGATGAATAAGAAATTTGAGTTAGATGAATAAATTAGTATGCATTGGTTGGAACTAAGAAATTTTATAATACTAAGATTTAAGAATAAACTAATCAATGTACTTCAAATAATTTAAATCTTTAAATTAGTAATTAAGAAAAAAAAATTGCAGATCATCTATGCAAATACTAAATTATTCAAAGTAGGAAAAGAAATAAATAGTTATTTATAGTAGTGCTATAAACAAATTTAGCGAAATTCTAATAATAGTGAGAAATTAAAGTGGTCAACTCTTAACAAGACTAAAGATCTGATCGATAGAAGTCTTATTTTGTTGGTAATTATATTAATTATAATATTAATAAATTATTTAACTTTCGAAGATTAAGTTATTAGAAATTTAATTCTACGAATGAGTCGTAAGCAAATTATTAAAATTATAATTTTCAACTATGCAGAATTTAGAAGACTTGGAAGGATTTTGATTAGAACATATGAACACTAAAATTGAACAATGATCCAAAATCTGTTGAAACTGAATTCGAGAATACATAATCATCTTGGGAATTAGTTAAGCTTAAGAGTTAAATTTCAGATTTATATATATTAACGTCTCGAGGATCTCGAAGGGAAATAAGGAGCCCTGAAGAACGACAAAATCAGGTGGGTGTGACTTCCTTGCTCATTCGTATTACACGGATTTAAGATTCAAAGCATTTGATTGAATAGTTCTAAATTATTAGAATTTTACTAGGAAATCGATTGAAATTGTTTGATTTCTTTGAATGATGTGTAATGTGTGATGAACTATTTAATCCATGCATAATTAGTTATGACATGATCTTGCATTTAGATTCACTCAATTATGGCATGCATGACTAGGCAAATGTGTATCTAGATCCCATTGTTTATTTAAGCACCTTATCATGTGAACTTGCAAGTATAGTTTGAGTTATATGTTCTAGTGTGATTGTATGATGATTTATGTGATTGAGATCGTTTGTAAAACGAAAAATATAAGACGATGGTTTATTAAGAATCCACGTACCGGTGCGATTGACAAGCCGCAAGGCGGATCATAGGTATTCCCACCCTGAGCTGCCTGCGACAACTCGAAGTCTTTGGGAGACAGTATGATAAGTACCCTCGCTTGGACTGTGATACTGAGATATGATTGATTTTAGATGGTACCACTTGAGGCCTCTATGATTATGATTGGATTGGATCACTGGGAATACCAAGAGGCATCTCAATCCTCTTCCTGTTTTGGCTCCGACCAAAAATTAATTGAATGTTTGAAACGCCTAATGTGTGAAAGTGTTTGAAATGTTTTGGATTGGGTCTGTATAATGCATGTGATGTGTAGGATCGATCCACTGAGCTTTTGAGCTCACTCCTATTTCTATCTTTCGGTACAAATGGACTTAGAATATTGTAGCGTACGTCAGAAGACTCGCACTTTGATTGGACACCTCACAGGGAGGTCGTCCAGAATAGGTGACTTGAAAGTTAAGTTTTATGTATTTAATTGAGTTGTGTTAATGTAATCACGTTGGTTTTAACTTAGCCATTTTATCTTTAAATGACCTTATTTGTTTAATGATTTTTGGTTTGAATGAATAATTTTAAGGATTTCCACTATATTATCGATGATTTGTATTGGTTAATCCAATGAACATTTTGAGGAGCATTTTTGATGTTTCATTTTGATAAACAATTACCCAGATATTGAATTAAGAACATATATTTAATGACGTTAATTTTGAAGAAAAAGATATGAACAGAATGAAATTTTCTAGTAGCATTTCGTTTTCAGTCGGGCAATGATCCACACGTGACATAACACGTGAACAGAGGTCTGGTCGAAAATTGGGGTGTTATATGTGCGCTGTGGTGGAACGAAAAGAGGAGCTGTAGAGTGCTGCACACCGTGAAGAAGAACAGAGAAAAGAAAGCAGAGCACCTGTTGCTACTGCTGCTACTGCTACTGCTATTGCTACTGTTGCTGTCGAACGAAGAATAAGATGAAGCGAAGAAGGGGAACAGCTGCTGCTGTTGCAAGACAAAGAACAAAGAAGTAACTGTTGTTGGTCTGAGTTGTTGTTGTAGAACCATGAACGAAAACCAGAAATCTTTGGTTGTTGTGTTGTTGGTCGAGAGTCACAATCAGAGGAAGCAGGGAAAAGAGGAAACCAGAATTCTCTAGTTTTGCTACAATCAGATGAACCAGAGAAGAAGTGGTGCATTGAAGAAGAAGGGAATTATGTTGTTGTTGCTGGACGAAGAACAGAGGAACTCACGGTTTGCTGTTCTTGTGGTCTGTGAAGAAGAAAAAATGAAAACAGAGGAAGAAGAGGAATGGCGATGTGATTGTAGTTGTATGTGTTGCTGCTACTGATGGACAATGAGGAGAAAACTAGAAAGTTGCAGATTTTCGTTGTTGCTGGTCCGTGGAAACATAGAAGAGGCAAAGATAGACTTCTAGGTTCATTTCTACTGATTTTGTTGGAATGAGCTGAAACCTAAGAAGAGGAAACCATAACTACTACATTTTCATTTTCATGGTGGTCATGTGTGTGTGTCCTTGCTGATTTGTGATGAAGATTGTGGCATACAAGCTACTAATGCATTTTGTGGACTGTGCGTAGTGATTTGGGTTTGTGAGATGAATATACCGATTCAGATGAAAAGGTGAGGAAATGAAATTTGGATGATGTTAGAATTTAATTGGTTGTGGTTGACCTTGATTTTCTTGGTGGCGAGTCGTGATTCCGATGGCTTGAAGGATTCGGGTTGAGTTAAAATGGAGAACAGAGGAATAGAAGATGTGATTTGTGTGTGTGCGCAGTGACCGACATGATGTAACGCAACGAAGACGACAAAAATTTGATTTTTAATTTTAGATAGTATAAAATTTAATTTAGTTAATTATAAATGTAAATAGAAAATAACAAAAATATTTTATTTAAATAGAAATTAAGTAAATCAATTATGAAAATTAGTTTAGAATATTTCTTTAATAATTTGAGTTAAATAAATTTAATATTAAATTAATTATTAATTATTGAACATGAGGATAAGTTGATTTAATAAAATTAAATTAATTAATCTTTTAAATTAGGATTGAAAAAAATATAATTTTCCAACACATTAATAGTCTTATTTAATATTAGAAGTTTAAAAATTAGTAATTCAATTAGTTGAAAACATAAAAAAGTAAACCTTAAGAGTTTAAAAATCTTTTATAAGAAGAGAACAAAATGTTGGGCCTTGAAACTAAACGTGTAACATTTAGAAGTCTTAATTTGTTCGTAACTAGACTAACTATAATATTAATAAATTATTTAAATTGAGAAGATTTAGTTATTAGAAATATAATTTTATGAAAAAGCTTAGAAGTACATTTTTAAAGTTTTAAATTCAAATTAAAGAAAAATTTAGAAGGCTTAGACATTGTTTTAATTAGATATATAAAATTCTAGAATTGAGCAATAATTTAAAATTGGTTGAAACTGATATCTAGACTATACAATTATTTTAGAAATTATTTAAGCCTAAAAATAATTTGAATAAGATTAAATGGGAATTAGAAAATTAGTGAATCTCATTAATTGTTGAATTACAGATTAAAGATTTTGGGTATCGAACATCTCGAAAGAAAGCAAGGTCGCCCTAAAGAATGACATAATTAGGTGGGCGTGACGTCCTTACTCATATGTATTATATAGATTTAAAATTCAAATCATTTGTTTAAATAGTTCTAGGTTATTAGAATCTTATTAGGAAATTGATTGAAACTGTTTGATTTATTTGAATGATATGTGATTCATGATGAATTATTTAGATTCATGCGTAATCAGTTCATAACATGATTGAATGTAAAAGCTTACCTTTAAATTTACTCGATTATAGCATGCATGACTAGGAAAATATGTATCTAGATTCTATTATATACTCATACACTTTATCATGTTCATTTGTATGCATTGTTTGAATTATTTTTTTGTGTATTATGTGATGCTTGTTGTGTTTGAGAGTGCTTGTAAAACAAAAATAAGACAAAGGTTTATTAAGAATTAACATGTCGGTGCGATTGTCGAACCGCAAGGCGGATCGTAGGTATTCCCACCTGGAGGTGCCTATGACAGCTCGAAGTCTTTGGGAGACGGTACAAGCCGTGGTAAGTACTCTCTCTTAGACTGTGATACTGAGATATGACTAATTTTAGATGGTACCCGAGGTTTCTATGATTATGATTAGATTGGATCACAGGGAATACCGAGAGACATCTCAACCCTCTTCCCATCTTAGATTTCGACTAAAACTAAACGAATGTTTGAAAGTGTTTGTAATGTTTTGGATTTGGTCTGTATAATGCATGTGATGTGTAGGAACGATCCACTAGGCTTTCGAGCTTACTCCCACTTTATTTTTAGGTACACATGGACGTAGAGTATGGTAACTTACATCTGAAGACTTGCACTTTAATTAGACACCTCATTGGTGAGAAAGTCCGGGATAGGTGGTATTGGAAGTGATATTTTGTTTAATTTTTTTGAAACGATTTTCATGTATTTATTTGATTTTAAATTCAATTAATTAGATTTGTGAACAATATTATATGTTTAACATTTTTGTTTTAATATAAGTCTTTAAATTATTTTCGCTGCATTATTTATGATTTGTATTGCTAAATCCGGTGATTGTATTGAGAAATTATCTTAATCTTTTGTTTTGTATAAAATATCTATCTAGACTTTGACCCGAGAACAAATTGTTATGAAATTAATTTTTAAGAAAAAAGATTTCGACAAAAGAAGAATTTAAATAGCACCTCGGTTTTCAACGGGCGACGATCCACATGTGAGACAACACGTGATAGGAGGTCCGGTTGAAAATTAGGGTGTTACAAAAGGAGGATGTCATTACGAAAGTATTGGGACTTGAGTGTCGTGGGCGAGTTCAAGGTCTTGGATTTGGGGCAACACTTTTAAAGGTTGATGCTCAAATTCAAAGTAATGGAAAAGTAAAGGTCTTAGATAATATACTTCAAGATTAAGCAGAAAGGATAAATACTCTTTAAGAAAAATCAAAGAAAATAGATACACTCGAAGAAAGAGTTGAAGCATTGACTGTCATGTTGTTTAATACAATCTCAACAGGTGACAACTAGGCTTAAAAATTTCTTTGTAGTTTAATTTATTACTTAAATTTATATGGTAAAATATATTTTATGATATGGTTCAACAGCTTCAAAGCCCAAGTGGAAGAGACATGAATATGATACATTCGAAAGCTCAAACACCACAAGTAAACTATATTTTGAACCCAACTTATATTATAAACTTTTATTCTTATAATGTTTATATTATCTTTAACTTGTTTATGTATTATGTAGTCACAACAGGGTAGCAAGCCCACCCAAGAAAAAATTGCCTCTTGAGAATGCTAGATACAAATTATTGAATTGACATCTTAATAATGAAAGAGATAAAAAAGTTGTAGCAGCAGGAAAGATTTCTTCTACAGATCCTAAGGCTAAAGTTCATGGCTTGGCACTAGGCTTTGATTGTTGGAGAGTTTGGGTTGTAAAGATAGTGAATGAAGATGTTGATTTATATAGACCAACATCAGAAATTTATTACTTGAGTGATGCTGTTAGAAGTATAATTGTTTGGTCAAAGAAGTACATAAGACTATTGTAAATAATAATTATACTTTTTGATGAATTGTATATATGTTTGATAGATTGTATATACTAAATGAAGCATTTGAAATAATAGGACAAATGTTTAATAATGTTTATTTTATATTATGAATTTACAAATACAAGTAAATATATGCAATATATATTTTAGTAAAATATTTTTACGATTAAAAAAATTGACAGATATGACAACGTTCAGTTTTCGTTGTAAGATACATGATATAACAACGTGTTGACGATTGTTGTTAAAATATTGAAGCTCTCACAACAGGCACAAGCATGTTGTTAAGTAATGGACATACAATAACAACCACTTGACCTTTGTTGAAAGGTTAAAAGGTGAGATTTTTCACAACGTTTGCCCATTGTTATAACACATCAACAACAGGGATGATGACCGTTGTTATGTCTTAAGAGATTGAAACATTTAACAATGTGCGAACGTTGTTGTAACTTCAGTTTTTAGACCGATACACAACGCATTATAAAAATAGACTCGTGATCGTTGTTAAAGGTTAGGGTTTCCATAACGTGCACATGTTGTCATAACATTTTGACAACAACAAGCATAGTGACCGTTGTCGAATACATCTTTAAAGATTGAATCATTTAATAATAGAGGAACGTTGTTGTAACCTCACTGTTAGATTGATACACAATGCTATATAACAATAGGCTGGTGAGCTTTGTTAAAAATAGTGGGCCATTTAACAATACCCTAATCGATAATATTACCATCAACGTTGTTGTATGAGTATAACAACGAATATTGCACGTTGTTGTAGGTGTCATTTCTTATAGTGTAATACAATTATCCTTGATAGAAGTCTTTCAACCTTTATAAATACTCAACACAATTTTATTTAATAAGGTATATAATTAACAACTTTTAGAATAATTTGTGATTCTACATACGAATACAGTCTGACATAGTTAAGCATGGAAGAACTTTTGGCTAATATTATATCATTGCTCTTGATGACATATTCTTCTTCCCGTCTCGAGAAGTCTAGCATGTGGTCTTCAATTCAACTCATGTCCATACCAATAAAATTTAGTATTTATCATATCTTGCACCAATAATATTAAGTAAGTGTACGTTAAGCAGTAAATGATTAAAGATACTGAGATTACTAGGAAATTTGGAAGTTCTTTTTCTTTTTATTTTTTTTAAACTTGTAAATTCTACTGCATTAACAATAAATGAGCTTTAAATGATAAAAAAAAAAAATTACCGAAACTAGTAGGAAATCCCAAAGGTTTTTTATTTTTATTTTTTTTCTCTTTTGTTTCAAAGAAAAGAAAATTGTAAGCTCTATTGCATTAATAATAAATTGAAAAAAAAGGGCTACCAGGAAGTAAAGTATTAGAGTGGTGTAGAAATATTAATAATTTGTGTTACAAATCGAAATATAACCATAATTTATTAATTTTAACTTGTCAAACATGCCAATATTTGACGTTTTCTCAATTTTAGCCATAACAGAATATATATATATATATATATATATTGTTCTTCCAGATAGGGCCTCTAAGAAAAAAGGACCAAAAAGAGAAGCCTTTTTATACCTTTTGCTACACAATTATGATTTATGAATCCAGATTCTTAGAATATATATTATATGGGCAACTATGAATGGCTATAATAAAGGTAAAAACATTTATTATAGGGTTCATTAATAGTATTTATTGGTCAAATAGACTTGAGGAGCGGCTATTCATGACCAAAGGGAAAAGCTAACTGGGAATGGGCCAGAGATGAATGCCACAAAGAATGAGATTGATTCTTTTATAAACTTTTTTTTTTTTTTTTTGTTTTGTCAAATTTGTTTTCTTTTGGGAAAAAAATGTAAAAGTACGTGACACTAAATTTCTATTGAAATATATAAACGAGTGTTTTAGATAAGTTCAAATAGTGCTGATTAATTTATCTACTGCTTCATTTCCAATTAATAAAGAAAATCAGATAATTATATTAAATAAATCAAATTACATGTTACCATCACATGATAAAACTCAAAACTCAAATATATATATAATATAAAATGGTTATGTACTTCTCCTGGTCTACAGTATTTACAGTAAAAGCCTATACCATTAGAAGCATAAAAACGAGAAGAGAGCGCGTCGACAACAACTTAAATTGCAAAGAAACTTCTTTATAAAGTTGGAACTTATACGTAAGAAGCATGTGATTTAGGTCTCTTTAAATCTTATCATTACTTTAATTAAGATAATGCCACTGATTGATGAGTTTCTTCAAGACGGAAGGTTCCATTTCCTGTCTTTTGGAATTTTCTATTCTCAAATATTAAGAAATCTCTAATTAGCAAGTAAAACGGGGTTGTAATAATCTGATTAGGGTCCTACTTACTTATTCGTATATTCAAAAAAAAAAAAAAAAACAAAACAAAAACAAAAACAAATGTCTGAGCAAGCCGACACTAAATTAATGAAATGTGTCTTGAAAGTAATGGAAGGAACCTTCCTGTTCAGTCGGATATACAGTTCAACGTGTTCTTGCTCCCTCCTAGTAGTTCCCACGCCTAGCGCGCGGGTCCTATTTGTGATTCTATTTTAACCCCATGACCCTTTTCGTCATTTCATCTTGTTATGAGTCCTTTCGCCTGCCTACTTACCTCTTATTACGGAGCCATTGTTTGACCTTCCTCGGTTTTTAAATCATTAACAGCTGATAATTCGACTCTAGCCCTCGGATCGGATACGCTGTCCCCGAGATTCGTGTAATAATAAAATTCTGAAATTTTGGAGGCTCTTGCAGCTTCGTCAAGTTAGATTCTGTTCCAGTGAATGATAAGACGACACGTGGTGTCGTCGAGTGCCAATATGTAACTGAGGTTTGCCCGCGCTGGGGCAAGGCCAAGGGTGTCAGTATATGAGTATTTTGAAAGTTCAAAATTGAACGAAAGAAAGCTGAGTAGTATGAAGTGAAAAAAAAAAAAAAATACAACAAATTAAAAAAAGAAAAGGTCTCAAGACGAGGCGACGTTAATGTTTTCCTACTGTTCCGCACAGTTTCCTCTTCTGCTTGCATAAAGGATAAAACTCCGTAAATATCTTTGATTTTTTTTTTTTTAAATTTCTGACTTTCTGGGTTGAATTCTGGGTAAATAGCTGGTGATTGAGTTACAACGGTGGTTGGTTCAGGTTGGGTGATGGATACGTTAACAAGTGACAAGATCTGAAGCGAGATACGGTGGCTTCGGGGCTTCTGCGTTAAAGGATCCTTTTGGAGGAGATCTGGGGATGATTTGAAGGATCTTTTTGGCGTTGTTGATCGAGGCAGGCGTGGTGGTATAGTTTTCGCCGGAATTTGGGAACTTGGCTTTTTTTTTTTTTTTTCCGTGTGTTTGGCGGGTTTTATTGGTGTTGTTTACAAATAAAGATGAAGATGACGGCAGGGGAAGTTGGGTTCGAGCAGCAGAAGTTGCGTGAACAAAAATACGTAGTGAATGAGAGAGACATTGGAGGAGGTGAAACATAGTTTATTCACCGCCTTCTAGGTTTTCGGCTTTCCCTTTTCTTTACTGTTTCCGTCCCTTCGTTTTTTTGTTTGTTCTTTGAGTTTATCAGTTCATTATCTAAAGGGGAATAATTGGGGTTCATTTTTCAGTGGTATGTATGTATATATATGGTTTTAGAATTAAGTTCTGTATTAATTTTATTTTTTCTGGGAGTGCTTTGAGTATGTCTTGCAAAAAATTCTAGGGTTATGATGCAATATGATGGCGTTGATGTTTTATTTTTTATTTTATGAACGTTTTGCTGTTTAATGATGCTTTTGTTTCCCTACATCCCACTTTTTCATTGTTTTCCTCTCTCTCTCTCTCTCTCTCTCTCTCTCTCTCTCTCCATTGTTTACAAAAGATACTCATAGTATTTCTACTTCTTGTCCTGTGTTTTTTTCTTTTTTGGATTACTAATTTGACATGGATTTGTTTCTGGAGGGATCCTGTCTTTGATCAGTATAACTGTGTTTCTGTCGTTCAAGAGTTGGAAACCTATCGTATATTGATTTTCCTCTATATATTGCGTTTCTTTGTTAAAAGTTGACGCTTTGAATTAATTTGCAGGATTTGTTGAGGCCAAGAAACAAGTTGATGCTTCAAAAGTCGGTTTTTATTATGATTCCTTCAGTTGCCATTCCACGGATGAAAACTCAGTGAGCAATTTATCTTGGACTATGCTTCATTAACTTTTTTTTTTTTTCTGTCAGTTTTCAAAAGATACTAAATGGTTTGCATTTAATTTAAATAATCTGTGTCTTGTACTTGACTCGCATTCTAGTTGAGACAAGGTTCCAAGGAAGAAACTAGAACCCCAATAAAGCAGCTAATGGCCAAAGAATTGTCCAATAAGATGGAATCTCGAAGACGCTCATCAAGTGTTATTGCCCGTTTGATGGGTCTTGATCCACTCCCAACACAGCAGGCCATTCATCGTAAACAACATAAAAAGTTCGGTGGTAACTTTGGGCATAGAAAAGTGTCTTTAAGTTTCCCTGAGAAGCAATCAACCTATGAGAGTCGATCACATATGGCGAGCAACAAGGAGCGGCAAGAATTCAAGGATGTGTTTGAAGTAGAAACATCAAGAACAGAGATGCATGTCTGTTCCTCATACAAAAGTGGGCTTCCAGCAAACTCAAAGCTAAGTGAGACTAAGATGGAGTACATTCGCCAGAAGTTCATGGATGTGAAACGCCTCTCGACCAATGAGAAACTTCAGCAGTCTAAGGAATTCCATGATGCATTGGAAGTACTGGATTCCAATAAGGATCTTTTACTAAAATTTCTCCAAGAACCAGATTCTCTATTCACCAAACATCTACATGATCTGCAGGGTTTTCCACCATCTCCACTGGCAGGTCATATTACAGTTCTTAAGTCAGTGAATGCTCATAATAATTCAACCAAGGACTTGTGCCCTAAACTAGAGAGAAAAAAAGAAATGAGGAATATTGCTGGCTCTGTTCATAATTATGAGAATGGTTTGGTTAGTCTCTGGCACCAGAAACATGGTGCTCATGTTTCAAGTAAGGTCACAAAAACTTCTGGGAGGGATGGCATTACTCTTCTCCCTGTCATAAAGTCTCATCCATATGAAAGGGATGATGCCCACCTTCTTCCTACCCAGATTGTTGTTCTAAAACCAAACCTCAGAAAGTCTTGGAATACCGCCACGCCTGTTTCATCACCATGTTCGTCAGAGGGATTTCGTTCAGGCTTCAGAAAGCAGAGGGAGGGCCAAGCATCTGAAAGTTTGGAGCTTTTTGCAGAAGTGCGGGAACGTCGGGATTCATCCATTGAACTGGAACTTATGAAATATAGGGACAGGGGATCGCGTGAAATTGCCAAGGAAATTACCAGACAGATGAGGCATACTATAAACTATCGTTCGATGAGGTTCACAGACTCAAGACTTAAAGGTTATGCTGGGGATGAGAGTTCACGTACAATGTCAGAAGGTGATTCTGAATATGAGTCTGATATGATGACCTCTACATCCAGGCACTTCTCTGACTGGAAAAGCAAGTACAGCCCATCATCTGCATATTCAACAGAGTCATCTGTTTCAAGGGAGGCCAAGAAGCGATTATCAGAGCGCTGGAAGATAACTCACAGACCTCAAGAACCAAGAACAGTTGGCAGGGGGAGTACCCTTGCAGAAATGCTTGCTATGCCAGATAGAGAAATTAGATCAATGGGTTTGGATCCATTGGTTGGTCGGGATAATTTCAATGATCGATTGATTAAGAAAGATGGAGCAGCAAGTTGGGCTTCTCCTTTGGGTATTAGCAGTAAAGATGGTTGGAAGGATGAGTGTGTTAGGAGCTTACCGAGATCCAGATCACTTCCGGCTTCCACTACGGAGTTTAGAATTCCTTCAGCAAGCGCCAGAGGTGAGGTTAACAACAATAAGCATCGCACGGTGAAAGAGGCTGTTACTCAGAGCTCTAATAGATTGAAGAAGGATGAATCTAATCAGAGACAAAGCCTATTATGGCAAAGCAGTACTAAAACCAGCCATAAAAAATGTCATTCTGTTTCCTATCCTGGTGAAAAGGATAATGATACAGTACACTCACAGGAATATCATCTGAAACCTGATGAATCAGAGTCAAATTCAATTCATGAAAAGAAGACTCTATCTGAACAAAAGGCAATGTTACTTGAGATATTCAGCGATGATCTGGAGGAGAAAGTGCATGTTGCCAGTGAAGTTGATGTTTCTGAAGACAAGGATGTAGTAATACCTCTTGACATGCATGAGGAACAGCAATGTGGAACAGCAGCCTGTGCCACATTGGTGAAGGATGAAGTTTGGCTATATGATCTGGATGATTCAAATCCCGAGGTTGTTCTCTTTGTCTTGCTTGCCTTCAAGAATTTTAAAAGCAGCTACTTTATCTCTCCAAATAAATAAATAAAATAAATTAAAATGAAACTTTAGAAATAATTTTGAGCCACCCTTCTGGTGGATCACCATCTCCAACTGTTTATAGATAATTTACGCACAATAGTTGTTTGCCTGAACATTCCACTATATGGCACTACAAAGTGATAAACATGATACCATAACACTTCTTTTCTTTCTCTAGGTACAAGTGCATCTGTTGAATTACAGTTCAATTTGAAGTGGTGGCTGCCTCATTTTATATTTTTATTTTCTTCTGATGAATGATTTGACTAACAATTTTACTTTTGCTTCCAGTACAAAATCCCCATCGTTCATATTAACTTTAGTAGCATTTGGGATCATATATATATATATATATATATATATTTTTTTTTTTTCCCTTTGGGTTTTTATTCTTGGTATTCGGCTGAATTATAGTCGTCCTGTAAATGGTATTTCAGAGTAATTCACTGGGTGGAGAAAGTCCATTTCCATCAAATAGCAATTTAACTGAAGCAGAATCTCCTGCAAGCGCCAAGAATGTTGAACAGCCTAGTCCACTTTCAGTTCTAGAACCTCCATTTACAGATGATTTCTCATCCGGTTCTGATTCCTTTGAGAGAGTCAGTGCTGACCTGCATGGTTAGTTTGTAATCCCAATGTTGTTTTTGTTTCTTAATTCTCTTCATCTTGTGATATGTCTAATCTCTAATTTGTCTTTTGCCCTATGCTAGAATTACGAATGCAGCTTCAACTTCTCAAGTTGGACTCAGCACATGCATGCTCAGAAGAATATGAAATGACTTTCTCGAGTGATGAAAATAATGGTGAAGGATCACTTGATGTTCAAAAGGAGGAGAAACGCTTGGGAATGCTCAGAGACGAAGAGAAAAGAGACTACTCTTACATGGTCGACGTGTTGATTGAGTTAGGTCTCTATAATGCTGACCAGGATGTGATTATCACAATGTGGCACTCTCTAGAATTGCCAGTTGGTCTCTCTGTTTGTGATAAGCTGGAGAAGAAGTATGGAGAGCGGATGAATTGGATGAAATCAGAAAGAAGACTTCTCTTTGACCGTATAAACTTCTGTTTGATTGATATGTTCCAGCATTGTATGGATCCACACCCATGGGTGAAGAAGGAGAAGATAACTGTTGGATGGAGTGAAGAGTCACTTGCAGAGAAATTGTGGAACTTTCTGGTAGGACATGGAAATGTTAGGAGGAAGGAGTTGTTTGAGGAGGAGGTGTCAGGGAAGGAAACAAAGTGGTTGGATTTGGGAGATGAAGTAGATGCGGTGGGAAGAGAGGTGGAGAGATTGATTCTCATTGAGCTTATGGAAGAGGTCATGAGCTTGTACACAGTTTGAGATGCTTGAATATGATGTTACTTTTAATAGAGTTTTCTAACTTCTGGAAAGGGAAAAAAAAAAGTAAAGACCAGAAAGCCATCATCATTCGAGAAAAAGAAAAAAAAGGCAGTTTATACAGGTGGTCTTGGAGTTATTGAGCTCGAGTTGGTTGAACTGATCCAGCAAAACTTCATCTCCATCAGGGTGCTGTTTAGGATCAGCTCTTGAACTTGTTGCAGAGAAAGTCATTGTAACCTTACCTAACCTGCTTTTGTGTTGGTGTCCTAGCTGAGAAGAACGACACACTAAAAGCTAGTGGAGGGTGAATGCTGAGAAAGTGAACATAATTTATTACATGTATTTTGCGGCTTACTGTACTTTTTTCTTTTTTTGGTTTGTAGTAAATGATCAACACCTATCTTTAGTAGGAGAATGATTCAAATAACTGCAGAGAATCTGATCTTTCATGTAATCCATGTTGTAGTCGGTAATGCTGGAACTTTTACTCTACCCATCTTGTATACACTATGGGAAAATTCTCAGTAATGTGTTACTTTTTTTTTTTTTTGTAATTTTAATTAGTACATGATCCTATCAAATCTACGTATTTTAGAACGCCATTTTTTATGTGCATACGACACTATCATAGAGCTACCTAACAAATTCTAAAGCATTTGGATACCTCTACCTATTTTTACAAATTCAGGGATTAGCATGTTGAAAACAGGATGTAAAATAGTCATTATCCTTCGAACAATTTACTGACCATAAATCATCTAAATTGTGCACCAAAATCTTATCTAAAACTTGGAGCATTTTAATCACATAATGACCTTTGTGAAAAAAAATTAAAAAACAGTAAATAAATCCTTTCTAAAAACATGTGAATATGGCTAATTTACTTGGTCATGCACAACTATACCAACAAACTACCATGAACATCCATGCAAGTTAACCCAATATTTCAGTGACATATAACTTAGAATGCTTAAATCATGAATTCATAACTAGGGTATATAAGCATGCTCAATGCATTATAAAACCTCCAAGAAATTTCTTGGAAAGTGTGATTTATAAACACCCAACTCACCCACAAACAAACTCGAACATTTCTTTAACCATAATCACATCATCATCAAGCATGTAAATCCTACATCAAATTCTATCACTACACTCAATTTTTACCACCATCAATGTTTGATTTCAATACATATGTGGTCTTGACGATACTTTCTTTCTTTAGTAGGGTCCCTTCGGGAGGTAGGCTCGTGTGACATTAATCTCTTTCTTTTTCTGTTCCCCAAATCCTTGGGACAGATGCACATATTTCATGAAGGTAAAATATTGAGAATCATTTAGATAAAATGATTCAATATCATTAATTCAAGATCCAAAAGGGTACATGACCTTTGTGTTTATTACAATACAAATAACTTCAAAACTTAAGTAAAGTAAATTGGGCTAACATGCCCAACAATTTAATAAAATCTCTAAAGAAATAGTCTAATTGATTTTCATATAGCCTTGATTTATTAATTCGCTCAAAGATTAGAAAAGTAAGGGTGAACTCAAAGCCAGTGGATCATCTCAAATACTTAAATCATTATTTCAACAAATAAGACATACATGTTAAGCACTTTCAAATGTTACATGATTTATATAATTCATTGTTCAAAGTTGTAGTTAAGACCAAAAGGTTTTCATCCTCTATATTTAGCTCTAGGGAGAGAGATCACTCTTGAAACTCAAACCCTTACTAGTGAGGTGGAATCACTCCTAAAGCCTAGTTCACTCTAGGGTTAATCTTGACGCCTAGTTCCAAGTCAAAGGTTTGGCAAGCTAGGTCTGGGGTTTGGAACACACATAAAGAAATCTTTCCTCATGCCAGTATATAGTTATGATCTTTATTAATCTTTTATCAAGTGTGAAACATAACAATCATTTATCTAAACTAGATATAAACAAGAATTAAGCATGTGAGCATGGAAAACATAGAATGCAACATCACATATCATGCATCTTTATTCATGTAAGCCTAAGTATGCATATTCTACATGATATGTTGTGATCACCCTAGGTCTTATAATGTATACACGTCAACATGAATTTTTAAAAATTCAAAATAAATATAAAAATGAGTGGAAACTTGTTTTTAATTATCATTATATGATATTTAATCAATATAGAATTTATTAGAACATTCAGATAGCTAGAAACGTGCGCGAAAAAGTGTAAAAAAATAGGGTACCTTACTGCCGACCGCGATCCATAGATGATGACCGCGGTCCGTGATGAGAAACCCAGAAAATGTGCACAATACACTGAGGACCGCGGTCCTCATAGGCTGACCGCGGTCATCAGTGGAAAAACGCCCAGAAGTGTGCACAACACACTGTGGACCGCGGTCATCAGTGGAAAAATGGCCAGAAATGTGCATACAACACTGTGGACCGCGGTCATTGAGGGCCGACCGCGGTCAACAGTGGAAAAACTGCAGAAACAAGAATTAGGTCACATTGGTGACCGCAGTCCATGAAGTGCCGACCGCGGTCCATAAAGGAATGACCGAGGTCCATAAAATGGAGACCGCGGTCCAAGAAGAAAAACACTGTCTAATGACCGAGGTCCAAAAAGTGTGACCGCGGTCCGTGTTCGGGCTATATATGCATTTCAGGCATAGATTTGCTCATTTTTCACTGGAACTGCCTTGAATTGGAGAAGAGCAACGGGAGAGCTTCTTTAAGGTGAGTTCTTCTGATTTTCTTTAAGTTCTCTTTAAGTTTTTGAGCTCCTCTAGTGAATCAAAGTGATTAAGATGCATTCATTAGCTTGTTGTTGTGAGTTTAGTGGCTGGAAACCAAGTCAAACGGGATGAAC
>JAJIYU010008063.1:0-18388 GCA_030144865.1 Tinospora cordifolia | reverse complement strand
TGTGGAAGACTACAGAAATAGTCACAAAGAAGGAGTTGTGGTGAAAATTGATTTCTCCAAGGCGTACGATACAGTTAGGTGGCATTACCTTCTCTATGTGCTGAAAAGAAAAGGCTTCGGTTCCAGATGGTGCAGATGGATCAGTGGATGTCTTTCCTCCGTCCAGTACTCAGTCTTCATCAATGGAAGACCAAGAGGGAAGATCAAGGCGTCTAAAGGCCTAAGACAAGGAGATCCACTCTCCCCCTTCCTCTACGTTTTAGCAGCTAATGGTCTCCAAGGCATTCTCAAAAAGGCAGAAGAGCACGGATTGAGAGGTTTCGAGCTAGGGAGGAATAAAATCAGACTAACAAACCTCCTCTATGCAGATGATTCCCTGTTCTTCCTTAATAATGGTGAACACAGCTAGAGGTTACTCAAAAGTGTCCTTCAAAGCTTCTCCCTCATTTCTGGACTCAAGATCAACCTTCAAAAGAGCCAAATTGCTGGCATCAACCTCAGCGCTGCAGACCTCTCTAAAGCAGAACGTATCCTGAAAATATCTGCAAATGACCTGCCTTTCAAATATCTGGGCCTGCCATTCGGAGGGAATAGTAAGATAATCTCATTCTGGAATCCGATGATCTAGACTGTTAAACGCAGAATTAAAGGATGGAAAGGGAGTTATTTGTCAAGAGGGGATAGGCTCCTCTTAATTAAATCTGTCCTAGAGGCTCTTCCCTCATATTTCATGTCAATCTTCCTAATGCCAGCCACTATTAGAATGGAAATTGAGAGGTGCATCAGGAGGTTTTTTTGGAAGTTTGAATCCGTCGAGAGACCTCAATTTCTGGTGGGATGGGATAAGGTCTGCAGGCAGACAAATAGAGGAGGTCTGGGGGTAGGCATCATGAAATTCAGAAATTTGGCCTTGTTTGCGAAGTGGCTTTGGAGATTCTCTACAGAAAAGACATCCCTATGGAGGAGAGTTGTCTCCAGTATTCATGGCAACTCTCAGAATAATATAGAAGCAGGGCTTAATAATAGAGCCTCAGGAAGGTCTCCATGGAAAAATATTGTATCCATTTATCCTAGATTTTTAAAATGCATCCAGTGGAGAATAGGTAGTGGCTCTAATATCCGAGTATGGAAGGACATTTGGAGGGGACAGAGGCCCCTGAAAGAGGATTACCCGCGTTTATATCGGCTGACCAGAAGTCTGAAGGCCTCCTTTCAGCAGATGAGAAGCAGTGCTCCGAAAAATGCTAATATCAACTCAGGCTGGAATCTTAATTTCAGGAGACCTCTAAAAGAAGAGGAAATAGAGGAGTTGACAGAAGTGTTGCAGATATTGGATCATATCCAGTTTGGGGACTCAGAGGATTCTTGGAGATGGAACCAAGAAGATACAGGCACCTTTTCTGTCAAATGTTGCTATGAGGCCTTTGTGGCCCAGACGGATACCTATAATGAAATCGAAACAGACAGCAGATTCCTACTTATCCGGAAATCCCCCATCCCCACAAAAATCAAAATCTTAATATGGCTTATAGCATTAGGCAAATTAAACTGCGCCACTGAAATGCAGTTAAAATGCCTAACTACTATATCTCCCCTTCTTGGTGTTGTCTGTGCGAGAATGCTGAGGAGGACGTCGGTCACCTTTTTTGGCGATGTGGTCTATTGAGAGCTGTTTGGGAATCTTGGAGAACCTTTTTGCCTGCAATCGTTGCCCCGACAAAAGATCCTCTCTCCTTCTTAGTCCCGGCTTCGATTCCCCATAAGCTTACTCGGTTTTGGTGTCTAATTAGATTTGCTATCTGGTCAGCCATTTGGAAAGCCAGAAATAGGTGTATTTTTAGGAATGCTAGCATAGACAGTAGTAGAATAAGCCACAAAGCAGTGTATCTTTTTGCATCATGGGTGGCTAGTACAAAATGGGGGGGGTATTCATTTGGAGAATGGATGAGGGGATGGCCCTCAATTTTGCAGAGTATCTTGTAAGGGTGTATTCTCTTTGTATGGACATCTCGTCCAATCCCTCTATTTCTCTATATTAATATAATATCTATTTCTATTTCAAAAAAAAAAATGCTAGTACAATTAAAGGTATAGACAAGGGGAAGCCACTGCGACTGGCATGCTAAACACGTGCATGGCTATAAACGGGTCGGGTCCGGTTTGGCCACTTGCCCCCGCCCAACCAACCCGCCATGGTCGGGTGGCATGATTTTACACCCGATGCCACCCAATCTATAAGAAAAAGTGGGGGGAGGGGGGGTGCGCAACCAAGAGCAGGGTCCAGTTGGGTGGTCGGGTTGCAAAAGAGAGAAAAAAAAGAATTCAAAAATTGATATTTGACATTGCAGAAAAGGAGACCATCACAAAAGAGAAAAGAAAAAAGAAAATGAACCAAAAAACAAAAAATCAATCACACATTCACCCTTACACATCCATCGCAAAAGAAGAGAAGGAGTAGAAGAAGAGACAATCACGAAAGAGAGAAAAAAAGAAGATAAACTAAAAACATTAATCATACTCACACATCAGTCACAGCTCGTAAAGGAAGAGAAGAAGAAGAAAAAAACAAAGAAGAAGTAGAAAAACAAAGAATGAAGCAAAGAGTGGAGATCCAAAATGAAGGTCGAAGGAGAAGAAAAAGAAATCAAAGCAGAAGCAGCAGAGGTTTAGAATGGAGAAGAAGAAAAAAGAAAAAGAAGAAGACGAGGAAAAAAAAGGAAGAAGAAATCATTGTCGTCGACTGTAAGCATAGAAAATCGAAGAAGAAATCAAAGCAGCACGAAAAAAGAAGGAAAGAAAAAGAATTAAAGACCCTCTTTCTCGACAGAATCGTTGAATCACGGGGGTTTCTATCCAAAATCGCATAAGAGAAGGGGTTTCTGGGTAAAATCACAAAAGAGAAAGGGCTTCTAGAAAAAATCATAGAAGAGACGGGGCACGGGCCGCACAGCACACAAGATTAACATGAACAAGTTGAGTCGGGTCCGACTCGACATTTTTGGGCCAGACCCAACACCCTACCCGATCTAGTCGGGTCATTATTTTCTTCACCCGACCTGACCCGACCCTATTTCTGTTCAAAACCCAACCCGACCCAAAACAGGGAGGTTTGAACAAGTCGAATCGAGATAGTCAGGTGGTTTACACCCCTAAACATATGTACAGATACTAGGGGTGTAAGCAACCGATCCAACCCAACCCGAACCAGCCGATTTGGGTTGGGTCAAGTCGGGTCGAGACAAGTTATTTCAAAAGGTAGGTTGGTGGCTCAGTTTTTTATTGACCCAACCTATATAGATCGGGTTTTGGGTTTGATCCAAAAAGGTCCAGTTAGACTTGAACCTAGCTTAGGCTTCCCACTCTAGTCTCCAACACCTTATTTTTTGCATCTTTTGATGCATCGCTACATCATCTGACTTCTCCTTCTCCTTCGTCTTCTACTACATGCCTGCATCCTCCTCCTCCAACTTCTTCTTCTCTATTCTTTTCTTTTCTTTCTCTTCTATGACTGATTATTTTTATTATTCTTCTTTTTTTTCTCTCTCTCATGTAAATGATTTTACTGATTTCTTTTTCTACTTCTTTCTCTCAACCCAGCCACCCAACCAAATTCGACCAGATTCATTGTCAGTTGGGTTAACCTCCCAATTTCCCAATAGTCGCATGGCATCCAATGAAAATTGATGCCACCTAACATTGACAAGTCGGATGGGATTGGGCACCCAAACTCGATGCAACGCAACCCACTTACACCCATAACAAATACTTTTTATTACTTTTTTAGAGTAATATATTGATATCGGTAAGGGTCGAATGAGGTATCCAAGCAAGAGTTCCAAAATTTTACAGTGATTAAAGTATACTATCCCAATTACATAGCCATTTCTAAAATTATAGCCCCCAACAATTTTTGAAATTGACTTTGACAAACAATACTTCTTATTATAAAAGTATTGCGTGCTTTGGAGAGCAAAGCAATAAAACTCTATGCATGGTTAGAAGAAAAGCAACTACATACTCTATATATTTGATTCTATTGGATGGCAAATGATTTCTATATACACACCAATGAAATGAGTTGAGGCAAAATGGAAAAGAGACTTCTCATAAACTCTAAACTAGACTTTTTCTTGCCAATTACTTTCCACACCCACAATGCTCTTACTTCACATATCCAAGGGTTACCTAGCATCCTTCATTTAGGGATCAACAATTTATTGACTATTTATAATATTCGGTTCGACAAGACTAGGTCCTTTGTATTCCATATAATATGAAATAAAAAAAAGGGTTTCTAAGCATATCAACTATCAAGAACAGTTTCAGCTCATCCAGGAAACACATTTCCTTAAAGTATTTCATTCAAAACACATTTCTTGTTATCAACATCTAGAGTTAATTGACTTGATAGAAAAACAACAGCATTTAGGATAGGTATGGACAGATGGGTAGCTGGTCATATTCCTTTGGACTAGACAATTTGCAGGTTGCTAGCAGGATGACTTTTGAGTCATCTTCAGCTTGGTGGTGACGGATTGAATTTTACAAGGGAAGACTAGTTTTTTTTTTTTTTTTCCTCTTTCCTAGGCATTAAAATTGTTGTCTTTCATGGTCATTATGATTGTCTGCTGTCTCATTTTTTTCCAATTAAAGGTCTTTCCCTCCTATGTTGTCATTCATTCATTCTCAGTCACTACAAAATTCTTATATCAATCACAATAAACTGAGATACTTATTCAAAATGGGAAGAAAAATAGTTTCAATGGCAGAAATATTATTGACCTGCCAAGCTTTCTGCTGATCACGTAATTGTAAATCCCTCCTCCTGAGAACTCTGCTTGACACGGCACTAGTTTGAGGCTCATGTGACACACAAAGTCCATCAGCGACAATACTGCTATTGTTGGTATATCTTGAAAATGAATTAACCGGAAAATGTCCATTATTCGAAGGCTTTCTTGCAATGTATTCTCTTAATAGAGTATCTACTTTTCTTTGCAAACCTAATTGGATGACAACCTGTCAATTCATTAGGAGATCATGATTATGAAGGAAACAAAATAGAATAATGTTAGATTGCCTCGACAACGTATAGATGAACATGGAAGGTGATAAAAACAAGCTATCATTCTTCCAGTTTTAATTTAAGTCAAGTGCATGTGGAGAAATTAAATCATGGATGGAGACACTGGGATTCAAATGGAGGAGCAGTGTTAAAGCTCATGAGTAATAGAAGATATTGAAAAGCCACTATATTGATTCAAAATGTTTGACACTAATAATATTAAATGGAAAATTATGCTTAATACATAAGAATATACCTCTCTTTGTGGTCGCTTATCATCCAAGTCAAATCTGTAGTTTGGCAGGGGAATCTTACTGAAGACAACAACTCTTGCATACTGATGGCTGTGAATTTTACCCTTATTTTAAAATGCAAGCAGCAAATAACTGAAAAAATAAGGAAATTATGCATAAAAAATACATACCTATACAAACCCATTCTAGCTGCTAAGGCTGCTATTTGCTCAAAATCACATCGGTCCTTTTTATCCCTTGACACCAATTCTTGTTCATTGTCATTCTGTACAAGCATAGTTAACTTCCATTTCCACACATCCATATTATCAAGAGTAGAAGGACCCTGAAAACCAAGAGAAGTAAACACTAGTATTCAATTCAGTAGTTCCATCACAACTTCCGAGATGCCAGGAAATCTATTCGCCCAAGTTTTTAGGGGAAGAAAATGAATTAGTAAATACTTAAATTCATGGAATTAATTGAACAAGACAATGCCATAAGAATTTAATCCATCAAGACCAACAAAGCATTTGTTGATGAATATTATATACAGGCACAATATGGGTTAAATACATTATAACACAAATACTTGGACTTAAAGAGCTATGATTTTTTAGGTCAAATAACGCAAGCCCAAGCCTAGCAGAGCATTCTAAGGTGAAGAAAACATGAACCAAATGAGCTATATATGTCGCGGTCTCCCAACCAGTCCATCAGAAGCAGAAGTTCAAGAGGATTTCATTTGCTGCTTTTATTCAAGGAATAAAAACAAGCTCATAAATTCACAAGGAATGTATCACATGTTGAAAATAAGGAGCATTCATTCTCATTCCTGGTATATGTGCTATTTCATATCACATGTTTAAAATAAGGAGCATTCATTCTCATTCCTGGTATATGCGCTATTTCCAATTGAAGGAGTAACTCCTCTCATTAAAAACAAAATGAGCTAATCGAGATGAAAATTTAAAAAAGCCTGGATTTTATTTTTCTTCTTTGAGAAAGAAACTTGATACTGTATAAATAATTACACAAATAGAAAGAGTACAAAGCAATTTCACAATGGGTATGATACCCATTTAGGATATAATACAAAGCAATACTGAATTAATAATTACATAAAAGAGCAAGTACAAAGCAACAATCAAGTGGGTATGATACCTCAAATTCACTTGGCTCATTACAAATTCTCCCCATCCCATAGCCTACCCGTTTAGCTGTAAGCTCTTTGATAACTTACCGTTGGCAGCCCAAGAAGATGCTAGTAAGTATGAACACTCCCAAAGTCTAATCACATGGACCCTCTCATTTCCTTCCTTCCACATGGACCACTAACTCCAGACACACTACCTTCCAATATCCTCACCAAGAGGGTTGTACGCTATTTATTAACGGACTGGGAAATGAAAGCACCATCACCTCCATAACTCTCGTGCAAATGTGAGAAACTGTTTCCAGTCCCTGCAAAGGTAGTTCCAGTTTGGAGAAATATACATATCTGGGAGCCTGGAGGATTATAAAGCAAACAATGGAGCAGTAAAAGCCACCTATTAATGAATCCACTTTCTTCATCATCATCACTCTTGCTACCTCTTTCTCTATCATGGAAACACTCTCTTGGATTGCTCTCAATGCCATAGAGAGATTTTCTTTTTCTTATCTATTAATTTTCAAAGTCCATGCTTAGGTAGTATTTTCTTTTTTTATTTTTTCAGTATCGAAGTATTTTTCCAATTCATTTTTTATAAATTTTACTGATTTGTAAAAGTCATATGCATGTGAAATTTGCTAAATATCTTTCTATGGCTAAGAGAAAACTCTAGTTAGTAATGTTGACTTTATACTTGATGCAGGATATTTTTGGCTACATTACATCATAATGATAATAATCAATGAAGTTATTTGATTTAAGGTGATTTTTGAATACCTTAAATGCTTATAATTCAAAATGATAGATTTTCACGTCTTCAATTGTTTCATGCCAATAAATAATTAAGACTATTATTGTTAGTATTGATAATTATTGTCTTATCAACTAGTTAGATTGAAACATTATTTTTGAGTTGTATATGAGACGATGTTAGCAACAGAAGTGGATCTCTAGTGCTTTAATGTCAATTTAATTTGATTAATTGTGTTCAATTGGGTATCCACTTATGCGGAAAAAAAAATTATTTAACTTTCCAAAGTACATCCTAATGGTAGTCACATAAATCATTCTTTGAGGGTTCTACAATGTAAGTAATGAATGTGAATCGTAAGCTTGCAAGCAATCAAACAAAGCTCAAGCCCCAAATAATAATTCAATAACTTGGATATTTATTTGAGCATGACAACCATGCATTTTCACCCAAAAGAAAAATATACAATGCCTATTATCTTTTATGTAGGACCAATACCACTAATGCCAAATTTCTTTATGACATTTTGGCTCTAAAATAAATTTACACAAGGAGAAAATAAAATAGCTTGACATAAAAATGGATGCAAGTGTTAGCGCCACGGTAAGACACCCATTCTCCATGTAAGAAATTGAGACTGAAGCATCATATCTGTGCTTGAACATGGGGGCCCTAATCCCCCCAAAAAATATGTGGCTTCCACAAACCTTCCAAAATACCATCAAACCCTCTCACTTAGAAGCGAAGTTTGAAAACTTAAAACTTCTCCATATCTTTTCCCTTCAAATTGTGGAATTAATTTGGGCCAATCTAATTTGAAGAAAATTTATGTAAATATTTAAAATTGTAGAAAACTAAAGGACCATAAATAATTTTACTTAAAAGTTGGAAAATCTATGTTTCTTTAAATCAAAAACAAATGCAATGAGATACTTCAAAGTCACTACATTATAAACCTTATGACATAATCTGTGTATTACTTTGACAGTGACACATATAACACGAGCAACATGCTACTTTACGACTTCTGCACTTAATATACATAAAAGATCTATCAATTTTTATGCATAGTTTACTAAGTAAACATCCATTTTCATTTAATTTAGAGTTTTGTTAACCTTATCTTGCTTATTTGAATTCTTTTGTTTGCATCCACCATGTAAAGTTGTCCTTCGATCTCACATATTTTTTTATCTCTAAAAATATCTTCAGACAAAAGTTGAAGTTAGCCCCTTTTCACTTTCTGCTTTTGAAAAGTATACTAAAGGATATTTTTAGGATTACGAATTATTTTAATATTTCACCTGCCTCTAATGCAATTTTTATAATGATTCAAAAATACTTAATGTGAAGTTCTATGATGGAAAAATCTATGCATTCAATAGAAATTATAGAACTACATTGGAATTTTCCTTTTGTTATTGATACTATAAAATATTTTTAAAAAAATGCATCAACAAGTTAATTCTAAGAAAAAGCGGTATTTCATTATTTATAAAGGATATTATATTCAAAATGAGACTAAATCGTCATTTATGGCATTTTCAGGGATATATTTGAAGAAATTAAATAAACATCAAAAATATATTTAGGGATATTATAGGAAAATGACAAAAAAGTAAATAAAACTATTTCTTCTAAATACCATAGACATTTCAAAAAATTTTAACCTATAAATAGGGATAGGGGGACAATTAATTTCATATCAATCTCTCTTCTTTCTTATATATTACATTTTGTCCTATAAGCTCGAAACAACACAAGGAGTTAAAGTGTTAAGGTGGGGAGGAACCTATAATTTACTTATCATATTTCTACTTTGTAAATTGTGAATTTAGAATTATGCACATATTTTTAATATTCAATAGTGAATGAATTATGAGTGAGAACTAAACCCTGCTGGATAATTAAATGCAACCGATATTATTTGAGATTACAGAATTTCTTTACATTATCTTGTTACATGTATTACTTGTGTGCTCATTATGCAGTTATAATCAATTGAGTTGGTGTGTGAGAAAACCAGCTAGGAAACCTACAAGGTGTTATGCTCACCAATCTTCTTTATTTTTCAAGAAACTATAAAGAAGAAGGAATAATAAAGACCTTGAGACAAGCAAAAGATGACAAGAGGAGAAAAGAAGTGAAAAAAAAAAAAATTTTGAATATTGTGCATTTGTAAATAAGACGCAATATGCTAGAAATATAACCAAATTGAGCTAATATAGTGGTTGTATTGTTTAAGGTTAGTTTAAATAAAATATAATATGTGAAAATAATATATAATTATGTACCGTTGATAAGCGCTAATATAAATAATAAAGAGTATGATGTGACTGTCGTGATATCAAAATTGTTCACTTTAATCTTTGATTGTATTTAAAGATCTCTATAATTAGGATTAATACAACAAGAACAAGATTGGGGTGTGACAACTATTGTGGTAACACAGCAGTTGATCTTAGGAACAAATAAATTAAAATAAAATATATAAGAAAAATAAAATTTTAATAATATTTAAAATAATAATAAACAAAGACAATATTAAAGATATTTATTTAAAAGCATTCATGAAATAGAATATAAAGTTAATTATGAACTAGATAATATTTAGTTACAAGTAATTATAACCTATAGATATTGTAATAAAGGTAAAAGAAGAATTTTATTAAAAAAAAGATAAGTATCTACAAGCAATCATGAAGTAAAATTTAATGTCAATCATGAAGTAGAATCTGAAGGTGATCATTAACTAAATAATACTTATCTACAATTAATTATGATTTATAGATATTGTAATAAGGTTAAAAAAAGATATTTTATGAAAGAAAAGATAAGTATCTAAAGATATTGGAAGCCAAGCCCCACATTGTTGGAAGCCAAACCCCACATTGTTGCTATTCAAGAATTTAAGAAGCATAGCTGCTCAGCCGAGCTGATTGCAAGACTGTGGAGAAGACGGCATTTGGAATGGGTATGCCTCCCCGCCTCGAGCTCGGCAGGAGGCATTATGATTGCCCGAGACAGCAGACACATAGAGGTAACGGATAGCTTCGAAGGAAGCTTTTCCAAGTCAATCAAAATCAAGGAAAAGAATCAGAAGGAATGGTGGTTCACTGCAGTCTACGGTCCATGCACAAACAGAGAAAAACAGGATTTCTGGGATGAGCTAGCAGCTCTTTCAGTAGTGCTTTCTGGTCCTTGGTGCATCGGAGGTGACTTCAATGCCATTAGGAGACCCGAGGAGAAGAGTAACGAGGACTATCTTGATCCATATATGGTACAATTCGATGACTTAATTAACGAGTTGCAGTTGAGAGACATCGAGCTAAGAAATGCCAAGTTCACTTGGACAAATAGCAGAGACTCAGTCACTCTATCCAGACTGGACAGGTTCCTGGTCAATTCACAATGGGACACCATGTTCCCCTTTTCGAATCAGTTGTCATTGACAAGGATCACATCCGATCACTGGCCGATTGTGCCGGACTCCCAAACAGTTATATGGGGTCCCACTCCTTTCCGCTTTGTTCATGACTGGATGAGCAGACCAGAGTTCAAGGACACTCTCGAAAGGAGCTGGAACAAACCGGCAGACTTCCAGTGGCAAGGCTACAGGCTTAAGCAGAAGCTTAAGAACTTGAAGATCGATCTCTGTGGTTGGAGCAAAGACTTCATTTCAGAAGATCAATTCAAGCTTGCCAGACTTAGAAAGGAGCTAGAGGACATTGACAAGCTGATTGAGCAGTCGGGACTCTCTGCTGAAAGGAAAGAACGAAGGACCACGGTCCTGTCCCAGCTGCACATGTTGGACATCCGAGTTGAAAGAGAAGCGAGACAGAAGGCCCGCATCAAATGGGCAAAGGAAGGGGACGTCAATTCGAAATTCTTTCATAGGATTCTGTCAACAAGAAGAAGCCAAGCAACTATAACAAGCCTGGAACTGAACGATGGAAGGGTGGTTGACTCCCTGCCAGACATTGAGGAAAATATTCTCAAATTTTTTCTCCCAAAATCTCCAAAATGGGTAGTGGAAGGCTTGGAATGGAACCCAATCACAAGAGACCAGAGTACATGGCTCGAAAGGGAGTTTTTAGAAGAAGAAGTTAAGGAGGCAGTTTTTCATTGCGATGGGGAAAAAGCTCTAGGACCCGATGGTTTCACCATGATGTTTTTCCAAAGGAACTAGCCGATGCTTAGGCAAGATGTTCTCAATGCGATAAGGGAGTTCCATGCCTCCAGAATTGTGAACAAGTGTACTAATGAGACCTACATTCAGCTTATCTCGAAGAAGAACAATTCCAAGAAAGTGGAAGATTTCCGCCCTATTAGTCTTGTTACTAGTCTTTACAAGATTATAGCAAGGGTCTTAATGAAAAGATTGAAGGAAGTCATCAAAGATACGGTGGCTGAGACGCAGATGGGCTTTATTAAAGACAGACATATCCTTGATGCGGTTCTTATTGCAAACGAAGCTGTGGAGGATTATAGGACCAAACATAAGGAAGGTATTGTGGTGAAAATTGACTTCTCCAAGGCATATGACTCAGTCAGGTGGCACTATCTCCTCTTCGCTTGGAGAAGAAAAGGTTTCGGTGACAGATGGTGCAGGTGGATCACCGGATGCCTCTCCTCTGTGCATTATTCAGTCCTCATCAATGGAAGACCAAGAGGAAAAATCAAGGCCTCTAGAGGCCTAAGACAAGGGGACCCCCTCTCCCCACTCCTCTATGCTCTAGTAGCTGATGGACTGCAAGGCATAATCAAAAAGGCGGAGGAACAAGGATTAAAAGGCTTCGAAATAGGGAAGGATAAAATCAACCTAACAAATCTCCTCTACGGAGATGATTGCCTATTTTTCCTTAACAATAATGATCATAGTTGGAGGTTACTGAAAGGAGCACTACAGAGTTTTTCCCTCATTTCTGGTCTTAAGATTAATGTTCAGAGGAGCCAAATTGCTAGCATTAACCTCAGTGATGCTGACCTCTCTAAAGCAGAACACGTCCTTAGGATTGCTGCTGGCAATCTCCCCTTTAAATATCTGGGATTGCCCCTCAGAGGCAACAACAAGAGAACCTCTTTGTAGAACCCGGTGATTCAGACTGTTAAACACAGAATTGAAGGCTGGAAAGGGAGCTACCTATCAAGAGGAGGCAGGCTCCTATTAATCAAATCAGTCCTAGAGGCGCTCCCCTCCTATTTCATGTCCATATTCCTAATGCCAGCCACGGTTAGAACAGAAATTGAAAGGTCCATCAAGAGATTCTTCTGGAAGACTGAATCTGCTGAGAGGCCTCATTTCCTGGTGAGTTGGAGCAAGGTTTGTAGACAGGTAGATAGAGGAGGACTTGGAATAGGCGACATGAATATCAAGAATCTGGCTCTGGCTGCGAAATGGCTCTGGAGATTCTCAACTGAGAAGACATCCTTATGGAGGAGAGTCGTCTCCAGCATTCATGGGTCCTCCCAGAACAACATGGAAGCTGGGATTAATAATAGAGCCTCAGGAAGGTCTCCATGGAAGAGTATTGTCTCTATTTATCCGAGATTCTTAAAATGTATACAATGGAGAATAGAAAGTGGCTCTAATATCCGAACATAGGAGGATATTTGGAGGGGACAAAGGCCCATGAAAGAGGTTTATCCGAGAATTTTCAGATTGACGAGAAACCCAATGGCCTCCTTGCAGCAGACGAGAGGTAATGTCCCAGACAATGCCATCATCAATTCAGGCTGGAACTTCAACTTCAGAAAACCCCTAACGGAAGAAGAAATAGAAGAGCTTACAGAATTCCTGCAAATATTGGATGATATCCAGTTTAGGGAAACTGAGGACTCTTGGAGATGGGATCAAGAAGACACGGGAAACTTCTCTGTCAAATCAAGCTATAAGGCATTCGTGACTCAGACGGACAACCATAATGATACAGATCCTGATAGCAGATTTATTCCCATTTGGAAAGCCCCCAACCCCACAAAAAATAAAATTTTAATATGGCTTATTGCATTGGGCAAATTAAACTGCGCTTCTGAATTGCAGTTAAAAATGTCTAACTATTACATCTCCCCTTCTTGGTGTTGTTTGTGCAGGAATTCTGAGGAAGACGTAGGTCACCTTTTTTGGCGGTTTGATACTCTAAAAGCGGTATGGGAATCTTGGTCTACCCTTATGCCTGCTATCAGTGTTCCGACAGAAGACCATCTTTCTTTTTCAGTCCCGATTTCAATTCCTCACAAGCTCATCCGATTTTGGTGTCTGATTAGATACGCTATCTGGTCGGCCATATGGGAAGCCAGAAATAAGTGTATCTTCAAAAATGCTAAAGTAGATAGTAGTAGCATTTCCCAAAAAGCATTGTATCTTTTTGAGTTATGGGTGAATAGTTCAAAATGGGGGGGTGGGCATTCTCTAGGAGAATGGATGAGGGGATGGCCCTCAATTTTGCATAGCCTGTTGTAAGGGTGTTTTCTCCATGTATGGACAACTCGTCCAATCCTTTTATTTCTAATATATAATATATTATCCGTTTCCATTTCAAAAAAAAAAAAAAAAAAAAAAAGATAAGTATCTAAAGACAATCATGAAGTAGAATCTGAAAGTAATCATGAACTAAATAATACTTATCTACAAGCAATTATGCATAAGCTACTTAAGATAGTGGAATAATGGTAAAAGGAATATTTCAAATAAATAATGATTGTGAAAAATTTAGAGATGTAGGAACAATCATCTATTAATCCAAATTTATTTATATATAAATCATTATAATGATGATAAGTCATCCCACATGACATTATGAAAGAGGTGAGTTGTCATTATGATGGTGATGAGTTATCAAATAAGTCCTTATGGATAGTTATTCCATAATTACATATTATTAAATATTAGACTCACCTTCTCCATAACTATTTAATCTCTCAAACTTTTTTTCTTTTTTTTTTTCAATGGTGATATACATCCAGCCATGTTGATATATATCCAACCACCATAATGACTTAATGTACAACTCACCCTCTCCATAATTATTTAATAGATAACTTACCTTCTCCATAATGAATCATCATCGTCATAATGACAACCCACCTCCTTCATAATGTCATTTGTGATTGCTCATCATTGTCATAATGGTGTATATCTCATTCGCTCCCCTAGCTTTCTTCTCTTAGTGTCAATGTCAGCCCAATAGAGTGCTTTTCCCATTTGTATTCTTTTCAATCGATACGCATTTCACCGCTCCACCAAAATTTTCATCTGCCCCTACTATACTCCAACTTGGCAGTTTCCACCACCTGTCCGGGGTTTAGCCTTGGAATTTTACGACGGACTTCAAAAGTCACACGCAGACGTTTTACGTACAATCATTCCAAATAATGCTTGTATCCTCTGTCTTACCGCAACTGCTGGCACAGAGTTAGTTGATGCTTGTTCCTCATATACTTCCGGGAAAAGAAGTTCATGACTCGCAAGCCTTCTAATTCCTCGTAGCATTGCTCCGTCAGGCACTCAGGCTTTCACCCATTACGAAAAATTCCCTATTGTTGCCTCTCGTAGGACTCTAGGTCGCGTCTTTGTCCCAATATGGTTGATCATCCTCTCGAACCAGCTATTGATCATCGCCAATTAAGATATTCGGATTGGACTTGTTAATCAATTATTAACCTTTCAAGCACAACCTATATCTATTTGAACTCCATTCACTTGTAGGAGTACGTCTTGGATAGTTGGATCTATCGATTATGTTATGGTTAAAGTCCCACTCTAGGTGACCAAGTCGAACTGCCCATAGTATGATCTTCCATTGATTTGATTGTTTTGATGGATCTCCCCTGAGAATCCATATAGGACATAATAATAAGAACCCTAGTAAATCGTAAAACAAAAGAATAAGAGTTTACATTAGATTATCTTGGACTGATCGTAACCACTACAAATCAAATGGATGTAAAAAAAAAAAACTAGAATTGGGTTGCTATTTATATGTACGTTATACATATGTAATGTACATATATGAGGATATATTTTGTAGATTAATCCTTATTAACATATTCAACTAATTCAATTAAGCATATATCTTTATACAATAGAGTCCAACTTTATACAATAATAGATAATATGGTAGAAAGGTTCATATATTTCTTTCTACCATACTATCAGATCGCATACAATGCGAATTCTAGCCTGCTCATTTCATTTAAAATGTGAAATTTGAATTAAGCTTGACTTCTTATCAATAATTGAAGAAGTGAAAGGAATTCCAATCAATCATTTTGACTAAAAATTTTTTCGTAAATGATAAGTAAAAAAGTCCTAGGAACTAGAATGAATAGCGTCGTAGCAATAAAGGCAAGAATATTTACTTCTATAATCTTATCATTTTTTTGCTTCACAATAACTCAAGATCTAATTTCATAGAGATGATAAATATTTTTCCTGTAAATTATTGAGTTAAATATTTACAATGTTAGGCAAAGAATAAGAGTTCTTAAGAATAGAAAGTTCTCCTCGAGTTCTTTCATATTTTTTTATCTTTTTTTCTTTTTGTTTTTATTTGCTTCTATTTGATTTTATTATTTATTATTTAATGTAATTATTTATTTCATTTTTTTACTCACTCGAAAAGAGAGATAAAAGCTGGTGAATCAGAAACAATTTATAAGTAAGAATAAAGAATAACATAGGCTTTTTTTTGGAACATAAATATCAATATGCACAGATCATACCTTCTGTTCCACTTCCAATTCATATACTCATAGGAACGGGGCTTCTCCTTATTCCAATGAAAACAAAAAATCTTCAACATGTATGGGCTTGTTCTATTGTTTTCTTACTAAGTATCGTCATAATTCTTTCAACCAATCTAACTGTTCGGCAAATAAATGGTATCCTATCTATCAAAATGTAGGGTCTTGGACTATCGATAACGATTTTTCCTTACTGTTCGACCACTTGATCAATCCATTTACTTCTATTATGTCAAAATTAATAACTACTGTTGGAATAATAGTTTTCATTGAGCCCACCAAAAGGTTTGGTCAGGATATGTCAAATTCCACCAAATACACAAATGAAATCTAACCATACATGTCCTCCAATTACATGTTCTAAATCGTCCACACTAACAATCCACCCCTCTCCTCCAAAGGCGGATAAATAACCCCCCCAAAAGGAGCCTTATAACGACGATGAGTCATCATAGATGACATTATGAAAGAGGAGAGTTGTCATTATGATGGTGATGAGTCATCCGATAAGTCATTATAGAAAAGGCAAATTATCTATTAAACAATTATGGAGAAAGTGACTTATACATGAAGTCATTATGGTGGTTAGATATAAATCAACATAACTGTATATATATCACATAAAAAAATAAAAAAAAATAAAAAGAAAAGTTTGAGAGATTAAATTATCATGGAGAAGGTGAGTCTAATATTTAATAATATGTAACTATGGACAAATAACTAAATATAGTGACTTATCTGATAACTCATTACCATTATAATGACAATTTAGTTTCTTCATAATAACTTGTGTGATAACTCATCACCACTATAATGACAAATCATCTCTTTCACAATATCATCTGCGATGACTCATCATCATAATGACAACTCACTTCTTTCATAATGTGATGTGCGATGACTCATCATCATTGTAATGGTTATATATATATATGTATGTATGTATTTGGATCAATAAATGATTGTCACTACCACTTTAAATTTTTTATAATCATTATTTATTTCAAATTTCCCTTGTATCCTTATTTAAATATCTTAAGTAGCTTATACATAATTGTTTGTAGATAAGTATTATCTACTTCATAATTACCTTCAGATTTTACTTCATGACTAGCTTCAGATTTTACATCATGACTGTCTTTAGATACTTATCTTTTCTTTCATAAAATATCTTTTTAGATAAGTATTATTTATTTAATGATTACCTTCAGATTCTACTTCATAATTGTCTTTAGATACTTATCTTTTCTTGTACAAAATTTCTCTTTTACCTTTATTACAATATCTATAAGTCATAATTGCTTGCAACTAAATATTATCTAGTTCATGATTAACTTTATATTTTATCTCATGATTGCCTTTAAATAATTATCTTTGTTTATAATTATTTTTAATATTATTAAATTTTTAATTTTCATATATATTTTATTCTAACTTACTTGTCCCTAAGATCAACTAATCTGACACCATAAAAGTTATCACACCTCAATCTTATTCTTGTTGTATTAATCCTAATTTTACGGATCTTTAAATACAATCAAAGATTAAAGTGAACAATTTTGATATCACGACAGTCACATCATACTCTTTATTATTTATATTAGTGTTTATCAATGATATATAATTATACATTATTCTCACATATTGTATTTCGCTTAAACTAACCTTAAACAATACAACCACTATATATAGCAAAATTTGGTTGTATTCCTAGCTTATTGGGTCTAATTTACAAATGCATAATATTCAATTTCTTTTACTTTTTTTTTTCCTTTGTCATCTCTTGCTTGTCTTAAAGTCTTTATTAGACCTTTTTATTTATAACTTCTTAAAAAATAAAGAAGATTGATGAGCATAACGCCCAATGGGTTCCATAGTAATTTTTCTTACACACTAACTTAGTTGACAATAATTGCACAACGAGCACATAAGCAATACATGATAACAAAATTATGTAAAGCAATTATGTAATGTCAGAAAATATCAGCTGCATTTAGCTATCTAGCAAGGGTCAGCTCTCACTAATTATTCATTCAATAGTGAGTAATAAGTAGAAATATAATAAGCAAACTATAGGTTCCTCCCCATCTTAACACTTTAACTCCTTGTGTAGTTTCGAGCTTATAGAACAATATGTAATACTTAAAAAAAGAAGAGAGATTGATATAAAATTAATTGTCCCTCTATCCCTATTTATAGGTTAAAATTTCTTGAAATATCTATGGTATTTAGAAGAAATAGTTTTATTTATTTTTTCGTCATTTTCTTATAATATCTCTAAAGATATTTTTGATATTTATTTAATTTCTCCAAAGATATCCCTAAAAATGTCATTAATGATGATGTAGTCTCATTTTGACCATACTACCCTTTAGAAACAATAAAATACTGCTTTATTTTAAAATTAACTTGTCGATACATTTCTTTTTATTTTTAAATAT
>JAJIYU010008062.1:0-18453 GCA_030144865.1 Tinospora cordifolia | reverse complement strand
ATATATATATATATATATATATATATATATATATATATTTCATTTTCCTTTTTAACCCTTTCACATAATTGCACCCACTAGCCATATGATCAACATGCATATTTTTTAATCCACTTTTTTCTTTTATCCAACATTTACATCTCCAATAAATAATTTAATTCTCTTAATTCATATATGTAATAACATGTATTTTTAATACATGTATATAATTAATACGTATGCACATGCGTGCTCGATGTAGATACATATATTCATACATATGTAAATTCATTTAAATTAATTTACATATTAAATTAAAATATGGAGTATTACAAATGTCTCCAACTTAAGGAATTTCTTCTTTGAAATTTAATTAAAGGAGAGCATACCTCAAGTGATGAAAAGATTTAAAAATTGCTCCTTCATCTTATTTTCACACTCCTAAGTTTGCTCTTCATTATCATGGAATCTTTATTTAACTCTTAATAATAGAATTTCTTTGTTCATCAACTTTTGTACTCTTTTAGCTATGATCTGGATAGGTTTTTCCTCATATGTGGTATACTCCCCAACTTGTAATGTGTTAAATCTAGAACACATGTCAAATCTAAATAATGCTTTCTTAACATAGACACATAAAACACATTATGAACTCTTCCCAACTGAGGAGGTAGAGCAAGTCTATATGCAACTGGACCATTCCTCTCCAGAATCTCAAATGGTCTTACAAAGCGTGGAGCTAATTTCCCTTTTACCCCAAATCTCATTTAACCTTTTTGTGGTGAGACCGTTAATAATGTTTGGTCGCCCACCAGAAATTCTAGAGACCTAACTCGATTATCAAACTAATTTTTTTGATGATCTTGGGCCTTCTTTAAGTTTTGTCTAATTTTCTTAATCTTTTTTGTGTGATCTACAACAACTTCTAGCTCCAACAATTGTGATTCTCCAACTTCATACTAGTAAGTTGGAGATCTACACGATTAACCATATAAAGCCTCATACTATGTCATGCTACTTTAGCCTAATAATTGTTATTATAAGAAAATTCACGCAAAGATAAATACTTGCTCCAAGTCCCACCAAATTATAATATACACAATCTGTGAATATCCTCTAACATCTAAATCACCCTCTTACTCTAACCATTCGTCTGTAGGTGAAATGTTATACTAAGAAGGAGATAGGTACCAAATTGAGATTGCATAACTTGCCAAAATCTCGATGTAAACTGCAAATCCCTATCTGACACAATAGACACAAGCACCCCATGCAATCTCTCAATCTCTTGAATATATAATGTGCTCAATCGGTCTATCAAGTCTCTAGTGTTCGTCAGAAGAAAATGTAAAGACTTAGTCAACTTATCAACAATAATCCAAATTACATCATATCTACCTTGAGATCTAGGTAGACCTAGATCAACAATAAAATCGATAGTAATATGCTCTCGTTTTCACTTTGAAATGGGTAGGGATAGCATCTAACCTCCAGGTCTTTGATACTCAATACTCAATCAAATACTATTTTTTGATAATAGAATGCACCACTCTAGTCCTATATTTAGCAATTCTCGAACTGTTTCTTCTTTATCGGGGATCATCAAAATAAGTAAGAATACTATTTCTATGAAGAATACCTTCTATTGGTAGTTCCATCGAAATACTTGAACGAGATATTAGTTCTTTCTCTTGTTCTCAATTAGATCAGAATGGAATAATAATCTATTTCTTCGCCTCTTTGCCAATAAATCAAAATTCACGTAGAAAATAGCAAGATATTTGAAATTGCATATAATTTGATGAGGTCCTAAATATCAAAAATTCTCCCTCCCTTTTTACCAGAAGGATTCAAGCTAAAACATTTATGGCTTTTACTTGTTGGCAAACACGACATTTTTGCATATACTTAACTATATCTTTTTTCATCCCATGCCACCAAAATGTCTTCTTTATCATAGTACATTATTGTAGACCCTAGATGAATGGTATGTTGAGATCTTTTCAAGTAATGCCGCCCTTAATTCCTTATCAATAAGTATCCATAACCTTCCTTGATAATGAAACACACCATCAGAGTCTCTTTGTCGATCAACTCTGTCTGCACTAGCAGCCTAAGCTTCATACATAGTCAAATTAGGATCATGCTGCTGTAATTCCCTAATCTTTTGAATATGAGAGTCTGTCAGTTGAATATGCATTTGAACACAAATATAGAGAGAATACTCATCTTAGTTAATCTCTCCAACAGTTGTCATTCCTAGGCCATTTGGAAAGCTACCACACTAGTCTCTACTCATTTCTTACTCGGTACATTTGCTACGACATTAGCTTTCTCAGGATGATACTCAAAAGTGAAGTCATAGTCCTTCAGGAATCTTACTATCTACATTGCCTCAGATTCAGCTCTTTTTGGTCAAATGGATATTTCAAACTCTTATGATCTAAATACAATGTGAACCTCTCTCCATACAAATAATGTCTCCACAATTTCAACAAAAAAATTACTGTTGTTAGTTCTAGATCATGCACGATGATAATTTTTCTCATGCACCTTTAGTTGTCAAGATGCATAAGCAATCACTCAACCCTCCTACATCAACACACCTCCCAAATCTATCTGTGCTGCATCAGTAAATATTACTAATTCTTTTCCAGGTTGTGGAAGTACTAATACAGAAGCAGTAGTCCACTTCTTCTTTAATTTTGTGACAGCATCTTTAGATGTTGAGGTCCATATAAATGGTACATTCTTTTGAGTCAACTTCATGAGTGAGCAGCTAATTTAAAGACACCCCTACAAACTTTCTATAATAGTCAGCTAAACTTAGAAAACTATGAATCTCGGTCACTATAGTTGGTCTTGACCAATCTATAATAGCCTCAACCTTAGCATAATTAATACAAATACCTTCTACACTTACTACGTGACCCAAAAATCTTACCTTATCTAGCCAAAACTCACATTTGCTAAATTTAGCATATAATCTATGCTCTCTCAAAGTCTGCAAAGTGATATGAAGATGTTGCTCATGATCTTCCTGAGTCTTCGAATAAATGAGGATATCATCAATAAACACAATGATAAACAAATTTAGATATGACTTAAATACCCTTTGCATTGGATCCATAGCAAGAACATTAGTTAACCAAAAAGGCACCACAAGAAATTCATAATGGCCATATCTTATCTAAAAGCAGTCTTTGGTACATCTTCTTCTCAAACCCTTAACTGATGATACCCAAATCTTAAATCAATCAAAAATTGGCACCATTCAACTAATCAAATAAATTACTAATGCGCAACAAAGGATATTTATTTTTTATTGTCACCTTATTTAATTTGGAATAATCTATACACAATTGTAAGCTTCCATCATTCTTCTTTACAAACAACACAGGTGCACCCCAATGTGACATACTCAGGGCAATAAACCCTTTAGTCATCAACTCATCTAGTTGTTCTTTAAGTTCTTGCAACTCTTTTGGTGTCATTCAATATGGAGGAATGGAAATAAACCTAGTACTAGGCATCAATTCAATAATGAAATCTATCTACCATTTAGGTGGTAACCCTAACAAATCATTTGGAAACACATTACGATACTCACAAACTACCGGAATATCATATAATTGTATGCCTTTTGCCTTTTGACTATTGAACTTATACTAGGCAACAAACCTACTTCTTCATCAATAGTCATTCGACCTCAATTAGGAAGTCATGAGGATGTCATACCTCTATAAACAAATGAGGTTTGACCTGGTATCTAAAAGACTACTCTTTTAGAAAAGCAGCCAACACATGCATGATAGGCCGCCAACCAATCCATGCTTAGAATAGCATCAAACTCCAAAACTCTAAAAACTTACAATCATTTCATGACTATCATATTTTACTACACAATTTTCACATACCATATTAGGATATATTCTTTCTCCAGTTGTTGTACTCAAGATTAAGAGTTTTCTAGCAATAAATGATAAAGTCAATTCAGCATCAATCAAAACATACATAGGAGTATCACAGATATCAAAAATACTTTCAATAAGTTGTTTACTAGACTCTAGATCAGGCTCTATCACTGCCCTAGCGTGTTCATGCATCCCAGGTGTAGTTCCAACTCCTTGGGCAACTATAAGTCTCTAAGGTGCAGATTATGGTCACTGAAATGCTCTATGTCTTGGCATCCCACACCTATAACAAGTAAATAAATGTCTTCTTTATCTCATAGCAGAAGATGCAATCTGAGACCTTGTCCCTCTTGTTCTCATATTAGGTTTACTCCCAATCTGCTATTGTGGTTTCCTTGTCTATGGTACACCGTACTCACCATATGTGATACTTATGGTGGTGTTGACCCTATCACAATTGGAGTTGAAGATGTCTCTATTCTGCTATCCTGACCATTGTGTCTAGGCTTCTTATTCGATATTGGCCTTTTCTTCTAATAGTATGGCCTTCCCAACACAAATGGATTCATCTGTCCTACTAATGCATTTTGTGTTGATGGTGAGATTACCATCATATATCCCAGTAGTTGCAACTCTCCTCATTCTAACATTAATTTGTGTAGTCTTAAAGTCTCCAGCTTGCCTTATTGCTTGCTCATACGTCTGTACAACTGCCGGGGCTAACACTTCATGAATGCAATTATAATATCCATCTCTGATTCACTACATCCGAAGCTCATTAGTAGTCACCATCTCTGGAGCAAAAAGAGCCAACTAATTGAATTCTTACTCATATTTTCTAACTGTCATACTTACCTAGGTTAGATGGATAAATTCATTTCTCTTCTTCTCTTTCTCACACCTCGAGTAGAATTTTTCATAGAATAGCTCCTTAAACCTGGTCCATGTCTTAATCTCAACACCCCTTAGCCATTCTCCTCCACTAATTTGAATCTAGCAAGTTTCACATTCTCTGCATCTAAAGCTTGCATATCATTAAAAATAGTCTCCATCGTCTTCATCCATCTCTCAGTAGTTTCAAGATCAAGACCTCTAGAAAATTCAATAGGACCTCTATGCTTGAAAGTTTTCATCATCTACTCATATTTATCTCTTTTAGTATTTTTGATCTATAGGTTCTACCATCTCAGCTTGAACCAAAACAAAACCGCCAGTTGGCTCAACTCTACTTCTCACAAGAACACTCGCACTACTTTATTCTCCTTCCACTGGCACATTCTATGGAACTTGTTTGTTGCCCTGCATCTCTACCAATAAAGTTGCTATTGTTGTTGTGAGGCAAGTATAGCTTCAAGTGTTTAATTCAGTTTGTCATTAGGGTCCATGGCTAATCTTGCTTGTCTTTCTTTAAAAACTGAAATGTATAAGCAAATAAAAACTTCATTAGGATCTAATCCCATGGTATTTGTTAGCTTAAAATAGTTACCCATATAACTACTCATATAAGCAAATATAATATCATAGAAAACTTGTATCTTTTACAGCTTTTAAAACCTAGGCTCTGATACCAATATTATCACAACCCCACTTTATAAAAGTGATGTCACAATGGACACATAATACCATATATGGTACATATGTGTAGATAATACTATATGAGCCTCTCTTACCCTATATTCCACAATATCCATAAAAACATTCTACAGAGTCTCTACTAAAATCTTGACTTATTCCAAAATAAAGAAATCACATGATAGACATTGCATTCTTCAACAATTCCATAAACAAATAATTTCACACTTCCATCATCCATAAGTCATAACTCATAACCAATAGTTTCCAACACTCTTACCTAGTTTAAATTGAATCCAGATCCCTCTAAGTGATGTTACATATATACAATGATAATCATAATTATACAAAAATACATGCTATACAACAATTTAGTATACACACACAAACATGATTGAAGAGCTTTCTACTCTTCTTGAGCTGGTTGTTTTTATTTTCGATCTATTCCTAAAATATTGAAGAAAATAAATAAGCTACAATATGTTCAGTGAATATTCTTTATCTATGACATTTAGATTCATTTAAATAACCATGTCAACAATTAAATCAAGCAAAACATTTGAACTCACCATGCAAATCTAAACAATACATATATGCACTTTAACATAATGGTCAATTTATTATTCCAATCATGCAAAATTTAATAAAACAAACTTGTATGCATTTCTCCAAAGAAATAAAGTCAATCTCACTTCTCATTAGGCTTTAACCAGAGTAGACTGGATTTCTAATTACTACATACTCCACAATCATTTTGATGACATATAAAAAGGTTGATACTTCTTATGGCTCATTCTCACATGGAATATCATATAAAAAGTATTATTCTTTATGCTCAGTCCAACAAAATGATACCTTGTTTTAAATTTGCTCTTGTAAATCCAAAACATATTGCCATATAAATAAAACTTTATGAATTATAAACTAATGCAACATATATTCATGTAGATAGAATGTTTACATTCAAATCATTTTTATATTTGCAATTTCATATAAATAGTAAATCATAAATCTATGATCTACTTGTTGATATAAACACACAATGATATAAATTTTATGTAGTTTTACTCTATGTGAATTTATACCCTATTTTTGGGTAACACTTTAAAATATTACTTTTACTAAAAATTTTAATAATAAAATTGTAATTTATAACTTTATTATCTATCTTCTAGTAAAAATAATTGAAAATAACCCATAAAACATCAGATTTAATCAAAATTACGTACTTTTTTCTTCTTTTTGTTATTCTTCTCCTCTATCTGTTTTCTTCCCATTCTCTATTTCTTTCTCATGTGCCTCTATTTGGCAACCCATGTTTTGAGAATGAATGCCACTTAACATATATATATATATAATATCTCAAAATTTTGTCAAATAATTAAAGTAAAATAACATAGAAACATTGGTTCACACTATCCCTGTAATACTTAGAAAACTTGCACGATAAGGATTTTAAAAAGTTTCCAAGATAATTATAGGAAGCTTCTAATGCATGAGCAACTTCTAAAACCTTTATTTACTAATTCTTGTGCTTAGGAGACAAATAAAATATAAAGGGAAAGAGTTTTAGAAAGGTTCCCACAAAAAAAAAAAATTCAAAACTTCCTAAAACCTGTCCATTAGAACTCCATATAAATCCAAGCATAAGCATCATTCTCTTTATCCCAGCAAGAACAAGATAATTCTCTTCTAGTTCTCCTCACCTCCTTTTTGGCATCCTTTTTCATTCTTTGGCCGTTCTAGATAGAAATTAGAGCAGTAGGAAGGTAGAAAAATAGAGTTTTACACAAATTCTGTGCTACAAGGTGTGTTGAGCAACCAAGGAGATTTGAAGGTCCAACAGGCGTTTCAAGGAGTTTGGAATCAAAGAATTAAGAGTAGAAGGTGGAAAAGATTTCTAAATTTTACCTTATTGTTTTGATTCAAGTATTATATGCATGAATGTTTGCTAAGTCTAGAAATATGCCATGAATCCACATGTTTGATTGAATGTTATATGCATGGTTAGTTGAGAAATAAACCATACTATACCATGAAAAATGCATGCCTCATTATATGTACACCTGAGTAATCTATATAATGCTATGATCATTGAATTCCTTGTTAACATGCTCAATACCATGCGTACATGCTTATTCCTAAATTTACCTTGTTATTAATGTGATTTGATAATAAGGAAAAATTAACGAAGATTATCGACCACGTACCGGCACGATGACAAATTTTTGTCATAAGTGTTCCAAACGGGTATTTTCAATATATGAATTGAGGCTTCGGATTTAACCTCACTTCATTAATGATAGATTTAAAGGTCTAAATTTAACCTCATCCCCTAAATATAGAACACTGAGACATATTTCCTTTCGATCTTAATGTCAAATATAAACAAATAACTATTTGAATCACTTAATCTTTTTAAGTGTTTGTTATGGTGTGTTATTTGTTTCAAAGTAATGAGTTAAATATTTGGTTTTGTCATGTATGTGTTATTTTCTTCGAAGTAATGAGTTAAATATTTGGAATGATCCCCTAGGCTCCTGAGCTCACCCTTCCTTTTTATTTTTCACGAAATTTCTAAATGAAAGCTATGCAGTCAAGTTAAATCATAGTATTTATGAAATATTTAAATTGGGCATGTTAGCCCTAATGTTTTCCTTAGGTTTTCAAGTTTAAATTCAATGTAATAAATTGAGGGATTTGTACCTTACGACATGATTTTTTTTTCTTTTTGTTGATGAATGATATGGAGTTATTTTATTAAATGATTTCCAAGTAAGTATTATGAATTAATGTTACTCATTAAGTCTCATAAAGTTGAGACAATGTAAGAGAAAAAAGATAAAAGAAATACTGTGACATCGCTCACCTCTTAGGTGGCCTGCTTATCATTACAAGACTTAAGCACAGTACGATAATTACACCCTCTGAACTGTGTGGGCCTAAAGACAAGGAGGCGGGGTGTTACAAAGGTGGTATCATTGCATATGTTGTAGGTGCCTTCGGCAGATTTAGAAAGAGTTGACTCATCAAGTAAAACCTTTACTTCGAGTTAAGTTAGAATGCCCTACCTCCTGTTTTAAAATTGAAAATTGTTTTGAAAGATTGTTTTTAAAAATAGATATATGTGTTTAAATGTTTTGTTTGGATACAAAGATTATGAATTGAGCTAATAGTGGGTAAGCCATGTTCCGAGTAATACTAAATATTGAAAGGGAGATGAGTTATCCCATTCTAGAAGGTTGATTGCTAAGCAAACTTTGATCTCATCCCCCGACTAGACGTTGTCCCACCAGTTCTTACAACTGATCGCAGTTGAAGAACACATTTATTTTTTTTACAAGAAAACTGAGATGTGATATTTAAAGGGCAAAGTACTTACTAGAGTACAAAGGTAGTACCAAAGGTGGTATCAAAAAATTAATATGGGTTGTTAGGTCGATAAAATAACCTGTCAACTAGGTATTAAGACCCTAGGTCTAGGAAAGAGGCATTAGGTAGGGACTTGGGTGTTGCCAACGACGGCACAGTGGATCATAAATGAAAACTTTTAAGACATACGCTAGAGACTGAAAATGTATGAAATGAAACACTTGTTTGGTCAAGACACGAGATCGGAATGATCATGTATCTCTGGTTTCTATGTGGTATAAGACGCATAGGAATTTAGGGGTATGGAGGAATCTTGGACTCAGGGAATGACAGGCCATGCTTGGTGAATGATCAACGACTTTGGAAAAGCATGCTTCCCTATGCTTGGTTGGTATGGGATGGTCAAGTATAAAGGGGCTTGGGAAGCCTCAATCATTGAGACATTTGCAAAAATGTTTGGGCGTAGCGAGAACTTTGGGTGAAAGCCGATGTCAATGGGCAAAAGTGGTTTGGGATGCTCGAACTTGGAGGCATGGGTAGAAGCTTGGAATTTCACTATGCTAGCATGAAATGATATGATTTGTCTTATGAAACTCAAAACTTGTACCCAATAACACTAGAGAACCTTGAAAATCCTCAAACAAAACTTAGCAGAATAAATTGATGGGTCCTTGAACAAATCGAGAACGTAAAAACATAAATCTAGTGTCATGATAACACGAAAGAAATGAAACCTAAGAAAATGGATACTAAAATGACGTTCGACTTGTAGATAATGGCAAGAACTCAAAGTAATGCGACAAGGGTAGAAAACACCAATGTCAGATCAAAGGGATCAGAGGGCTCCCGTGGCAGTGGTGGCTCTTGTTGGAGTAGTTCTAACACCAAAAATTCTAGTAGAGATAACTTAACAGGTGGTCGAGCAAGTTATGAGATTGCTACCTCAGGCATAGAATACAGTGCAGCCATAGCCTCAAACCCAAGCTCACTAGGTCCTCTACCAAACGGCCCGATAACATCATGCCAAATCGTTGCAGAAGATATGGAACAGAGGAACTTGCTGATAAAGTTTTAGAAGCTGGGGCCAAGTACCTTTGATGGGAAGGCAGACCACATGGTAGTTGATGTATAGTTTTCTAAAATGAACAAGCACTTGAATGTCTTAGGGGCATTTAGGCCCAGGCGAGTAGCTTTGGCGGTACATCAATTCATCAGACCCGCTTACCACTGGTGGGAGATGATAATGAAAGATTTAGAGACGAATGTTTCAACTATGACTTGGGAACAATTCAAGAAGTTGTTCTAGGATAACTTTTTCTCCACAACCACTACTCGGCAACAACTGTTTGAGTTCGTGCAATTGACTCAAAGAAATATGATTATGATGGAGTACGAACGAAAATTCACAGAACTATCAGGGTTTGTACCAAAGTTAGTGCGAGATGAGCAGAAAAAAGCTGATAAGTTTGCACAAGGCCTACGAGTAGAGGTTCAAAAGCTAATAATGCTCTCAAGGCTAACCACCTTTAAAAATACAGCGGTGAGGGCACAATTGATTGAGAAGGACATTAACTTTGAACAGTCCCTGAAAAACAAGAATAAAATACCACAAAATGACCAAAATGCGTGGGATGGAAACAAGAAGTATAACACCAAACAGAATGGTGGAAATAAAACTCTTCAGACTTAAAAACTGGCCCAACTAGACCAAATAGGAGTGAAGGGAGCTGGCCAAGCAAAAAGGGTTGTGTTACTACTGCAACCAGCCGGGACATGTGGCAAAGTCTTGTCTCGCAAAAGCCCAGGCTCCTCAGCAGCAACAACACCGGGGAGGAAAACAAAATGGACGTCCTCAAGCTAGACAATAGCAACTGCCCTGATAGCACAATAATCAAGAGTAGAACCAGAACCAAAGCTATGGACAAAACTAGGTTAGAGTGTTTGCTATTACTGATGTTCAAGAGAAGCAGGTTCCTACAATAAAAGGTATATTCCTATTATTTAATGTTGCTGTGAAATTGTTATTTGATTCAGGTGCTACCAACTCGTTTGTTTCTGAAAAACTAGTGGCTAGGTTGCAAAAAAATGTGTACTTGTGACCTTAGATTTAGAGACAAGCTGATTTTTTACGATCTCCGTGTTCTTTCATTTTACGAGTATTATGTAATATTTGAAATGGACTAGTAAGACCAATATTAGGCGCAAATTGATTGTTCCAAAAGGAGACTAACGATAACCTTACCCTCAAGAGAAACCTTGGTGATATATAGAGACATAATACCCTAAATTTTTTTGAATAATTAAATTAAATTAAACTAAATTAAATAATTTAAATAAAGAAAAATAGAGAATTGGAAAGGTTTCTAAAATGAAATCAACTCAAATGAATGTATTAGCAATTTCTAAAATAATTACTTACTAATATATGTGCTTGGAAAACAAGTAGAATAGAGAATTAGAAAGGTTTCTAAAATGAAATCGACTCAAAAAAATGTATGCCAACTTCTAAAATAATTACTTATTAATATATGTGCTTGGAAAACAAGTAAAATAAAGAATTAGAAAGGTTCTTAAAATAAAATCAACTCAAAAGAATGTATTAGCAACTTCTAAAACTTTTACTTACTAATTCTGATGCATAGGAAACAAATAAAATGAAAAGGGAAAGAGTTTTAGAAAGGTTTCTATAATGAAGACACCCCAACTTGCCAATTCATGCCCATTAGAATTCTATATAAACTTAAGCATGAGCATTATTCTCTTCATCCCAGCAAGAACTAGACAAGTCCCATCTTACTCTCTCTACCTCCCTCTTGGCATCTCTTTTTATTTCTTTAGTTGTTCGAACTAGCATTTAAAGTAGTAGTAACGAAGTTTTACACAAATTCTGTGATAGAAGGAGATTCAGTAGAGGAGCTTAAGGATTAAAGCTATTTGATGTGGAAGTGAATTATGAATTTTACTTTATTATTTTGATTTCAATAAGATATTCATGTATAATTATACTTGAATATGCATGCTCAATGTTGAATTAATCATACATGTCGTGCCTAGATGTCACATGCTTAGGTTTGTATGAATAAAGATGTATGTTATGTGATGATATGATCCATGTTATGTTGTTACCATGCTCACATGTTAAATTTCTAAATTATGTTAATTTATATTCCTGAATGCTATGTTTTACACTTGACAAAATGATTAATTAAGATTATAACCACGTACCGATGCAGTGTCCCAAAGGCGATTACTGTGGGTGTTCTTAATATTGGAACGATGGGGTTTGTCACTAGTTCACACGGGTAAGACCCAAAGTCTCAGATAATGGGTTAGACCCTAGATCCATTGAAAACTGGCATAAAGATTGTCTTTTCCTCCTTTGATATGAATTTTGATAAGAACATTGAAGTTGACCCCTTTCAGTCTTAATTACGCTGTTAAGCAAATAATTTATTGAATCATGTAACGTTTGGAAATGTTTGAAATGTATGTCTTATTTGTTGAAATAATGACTTAAATATTTAGAATGATTCACTAGGCTTTGTGTTCACCCTTCCTTCTTCTAACATTTTAGATAATTGACAAACAGAGAGCGCACGTATGTCACATAGACAATATTTCTTAGAAATTATTTAATTGAAGGGCATGTTGGCCCAAATTTTGTTATTTGAGATTATTTCTGCTGTAATAAATAATTAAGGGTTTTGTACCTTTGGATTGAATTAATAATATAGAATTATTTTTCATTAAGATATCTTGTCATCTTATTGGGAAATGTTATGAGTTAATGTTACTCAGAAATTCCAGAGACTTAGAACTGAAATGGAAAGAATGAAATAAAGTAACGTTAGCCCGCCTTCCAACCAAGTGGTGTATTCCACGTGTAGAGAATTGGGAGGAGGCAGGGTATTAAAAGAGATTACCTAGAAGCCTGATAATAGAAATATTGAATTGCTTAAGGCAGAAAGACGAGCTCACGAAGTTCTTAGAAGAGGATTCTAAAAAACAAAAGGGAACCCAAAATTTAGAAGTGGTCCGAGATTACAAAGATATGTTCTCAGATGACTAACCAGGACTACCGCCAACTAGAGAAGTAGAGTTCAAGATTGAGCTTCACCCTAGAACCAACCCTATGGACAATCCTCCATATAGAATGGCACCAATAGAGCTAATTAAGTTAAAGACTCAGCTAGACGAGCTTCAAGAAAAAAGATTCATCAGACCAAGTAAATCACCATGGGGAGCTATGGTGTTGTTTGTGAAGAAGAAAGATGGATCCATGAGACTATGTGTTGACTATCAGATGACGACAAAGAACATGTATCCCTTACAAGGATAGACAACCTATTCGATCAATTGAGGGAAGCCACTCATTTCTCCAAGATTGACCTTAGGTCAAGATACCATCAGTTAAGGATCCAAGAGTCGAATATACACAAGACAACCTTTAGTACCTAACATGGACACATTGATTTTACGGTGATGCCCTTTTGTTTGACCAACACACCAACAACATTCAAGGATCTAATGAACCGAGTGTTTAGGCAATACCTTGACCAATTTGGGGTAGTATTTGTGGATAACATCCTTAATTACTCTAAGACAGAAGTTGAACGTGTTGCATACTTGAGGATTGTATTGGAAACAATAAGGAAGAACAAATTATATGCCAAGTTCAGTAAGTACAAGTTCTAGATGAAGACGACCGAGTTCTTTGACTACATAGTGTCAACTAAAGGCATCTCTGTGGATCTTGAAAAGGTGGAAGCTGTCACAGACTGGAAACAACCCAAGAAAGTTATAAAGATTAAGAGTTTCTTAGGCCTAGTTGAATACTATCGAAGGTTTATCCTAGACTTCTCCAAATTAGTTGAACCCATAACCCAGCTGACCAAGAAAGGAGCCAATTTCAATTGGAATGAGAAGTATGAATAGTCATTCCAGGAATTGAAGAAAAGAATGACTTTAGCACCCATCTTAGTCAATCCTACGAATGACGTTGTATATGTTTTGTATACAGATGCTTAGCAAAACGGATTGGGTGCAATCTTGATGCAAGAAGGAAAGGTTGTTGCCTATGCCTCACGACAACTGAAGAATTACGAGTAGAAGTACCCAACACATGACCTGAAGTTAGCAGTCATCATGTTTGCCTTAAAAATTTGGAGATACTATCTTTATGGTGAAAGATTTGACCTATTTTTGGATCGTAAGAGTTTGAAGTATATCTACACCCAAAAAGAGTTGAATCTCAGGGAGCGCAAATGGATGGAGTTCCTTAAGGATTACTATTTTCAAATACAGTACCTTCCAGGGAAGGCCAACATGGTGGCAGATGCCTTGAGTAAGAAATTTAACAAACAAGGTGATGAAAGGGGTCAGATATATCAGTTGATTGAAGATTTCAACCTGAGTGTGATAGCAGATGAGAAGCAGGCATGTCTACAATATGATTTGCCAACCCAATCTTCTGCATTAGATCAGATATGAGAAAAGGCAAGATAAGTGGCTCACAATTCTGATAAAAGGATTGGAACAAAGTAAACATACTGACTTCAGGATGGATGCTAAAAATACCCTAAAACTTGAAAATAGAATTTGTGTGCCTCAAAATGCATAGAGTAACCAAACCATATTAAACAAAGCCCATCAAACCAAATACATGACGCATCCAGGCGGTGACAAGATGTATCAAAACCTTCGAAAAACTTATTGGCAACGAGGAATGAAAAGAGATGTGGCTAAATATGTGTCTAAATGCCTAACATGTTAGCAAGTGAAGGCAAAACACAAAAAACCCACTAAAATGTTACAACCACTCCCAATCCCTAAATGGAATGGGATAACATTGTCATGGACTTTGTCAACGGATTACATCGAAACCAAAAAGGAGAAGATATTGTATAGGTGATTGTGAATTGTTTTACCATGGTGACACATTGCTTGCCCATTAGATCCACATGCCAAGTCAGCAAGCTGGGGGAACTATATGTGAAGGAGATAGTATGACTTCATGGCATGCCTAAGACCATAGTGTTAGACAGAGACTCTTCATTCACATCATAGTTCTGGCAGAGTCTATAGAAGGAGTTGGCACCAAAACTCACCATGAGCATCATTTTTAATTCCCAAATTGATGGTCAGTCTAAGAGAGTCATGCAGACACTAGAGGATATATTGAGAACTTGTGTCCTTGACTTCAAGGACAATTAGAGCAAGTACCTATACCTGGTAGAGTTTACCTATAACAACAGTTGTCAAGCAAACATCAAGCAGATTTAGAAGACGTTGGACACAACACAAAATAGAGAAAAGAACTATGCGAACAAGAGAAGACGACCTCTGGAATTTCAGACGAGAGATAGAGTGTTCCTAAAGATTAGTTCCCAGAAAGGAATCAAACGATTTGGGCATAAGGGAAAACTATCACCCCGATTCATTGGTCCATACGAGATACTCAGAAGAATTGATGAATGCACCTACGAACTAAACTTACCAAACCAAATGTCTTTAGTACATAATGTGTTCCGCATGCCCATGCTAAGAAGACACAAACTAGATCCCTCTCACATAATCCACTGGGAATAGGTTGATACCCAAAATAATGCCATGTACAAAGCTTGAAAACAAAGGATATCCTCTTAGTTAAAGTTCTCTAGAGGCATCATGGTATAGAAGAGGCAACTTGGGAGTTGGAAAGTGAGATAAAAATGAAGTACCCAGACCTCTTCGTCAAGAATGAATGACCAGACAATATTGAAACTAGTACGTACAAATTTCAAGGACAAAATTTATTTTAAGGGGGGTAGGTTATAATATTTCAAAATTTTGTCGAATAATTAAAATAAAATAAAAACATCGCATTCACATTACCATGGTAATATTTAGGAAACTTGCGCGAAAAAGATTTTAGAAAGTTTCCAAAGCGACTATAGGAAGCTTCTAATGCATAAGCAACTTCTCAAACCTTTACTTACTAATTCTTGTGCTTAGGAAACAAATAAAATAAAAAGTAGAATAGTTTTAGATAGTTCTTACAAAGAAAACAACTCAAGACTTCCTAAAACATGTCCATTAAAACTCTATATAAACCCAAGCATGAACACCATTCTCTTCATCCTAGCAAGAACAAGATAATTCTCTTCTTGCTCTCTTTGCCTCCCTTTTGGCATCCTTTTCATTCTTTGGTTGTTTTAGACAACAATTACAGTAGTAGGAAGGTGGAGAAATAAAGTTTTGCACAAACTCTATGCTAAAAGGTGTGTTGAGCAACCAAGGAGATTTGAAGGTTCAACAAAGGTTTCAAGGAGTTTAAAGTCAAAGGATTAAGCATAGAAAGTGGAAGTGATTTCTAGATTTTACCTTATTATTTTGATTCAAGTATTATATGCATGAATGTTTTCTTAACCTAGAAATATGCCATGAATCCACATGTTTGATCGATTGTTATATGCATGCTTAGTTTAAAATATACCATTCTATACCATGAAAGATGCATGACTCACTACACATATACATTAGTAATCTATGTGATGCTATGATCATTGAATGCCTTGTTAACATGCTCAATACCATTCTTACACACTTAATCCCAAATTTAGCTTGTTATTAATGTGATTTGATAATTAGGAAAGATTAACGAAGATTATCAACTACGTACCAGCACGATGATGAATTTTCGTCGTGAGTGTTCCAAACGAGTATTTTTAAGATGTGAACTGAGGGTTTAGGTTTAACCCTACTTCAGCAATGACAGGATCGAAGGTCTGAATTTGACCTCATCCCTTAAATGTAGAACACTGAGGCATATTTCTCAGTCTTAATGTCAACTATTTGAATCACTTAGTTTTTAAAAGTGTTTGTAATGTATGTGTTATTTCTTTTGAAGTAACGAGTTAAATATTTGGAATGATCCACTAGGCTCTTGAGCTCACTTTTCCTTTTTTATCTTTGAGAAAATTTCTAAATGGAAGCTATGTAATCAAGTTAAATCTTAGTATTTATGAAATGTTTTAATTGGGCATGTTAGCCCTAATGTTTCATTAGGTTTTCAAGTTTAAATTCAATGTAATGAACTAAGGAATTTGTACCTCATGACTAGGGGTGGCAATTTATGACACGACATGATAACCTAACCCAGACACGACAAGAAGCTAACAAGTTTGGGTTTGGTATAAAAGGGTTTGGGTCTAAATGGGTTGAACACGATTAAACATGACTAAATATGGGTCATAAACAGGTCAACCTGATAAGCCCAAAATAACACATTTAACACAATTAAAAACATTTTATTTATAACAAAATAACAAGTTAAGTTCTAAATTTGAAAATACTACTCACAAGGATGCTCAGCTCCCGACGCTCCTCTAGTAACCGGTCGCGTCCCGCTAACATTTGATCCTGCATGATCAACGTGGTTTCTTAATATTTATATGAAACTTGACTCAAATTTAACTTTATGGTCCTTGGTCAATCAAAGAATTGACTCGGTCAATTTTGGTCTAGTTATTTATTTGGTCAACTTTGGTCAGTACAATCAATTCTAATTAGATCTAATACTCGTTAACCTATATGATCGACAGGGTCAACAAGGTCAATTTGTGTCAATAAGTCTTTAATATTGACCCAAAATACTAAAAACTTGTATTGTCTACTTGTGTCTCACCTATGATACACAATAACCAGCCATTTTTATAAATTTGGCGATTCAATACAGTAAATAGTAAAAATTTTTAATTATTTCTTATGTTACACATTTTTTTCAATAAGTATTTCATAATGTTATATAATATTATATAACTTTTTTTTCCATTATTTAACATTATTTTACCCTATATAAATTTTTTTATATTTATTAATTAATCCTTAAATTGCATAAATATGAATTTAATATGTCAATTGACCTCCAAAAATCCTAATTTCAATGTCCTTAAGTTCAAAATTTCATTCTGGACATTTCATTAACCGCCAACTAAAATTTCAGTGTTAATGGGTATATCCCCTATGTGTCAACTTTCAACTACCACATAAATTCCTAGGGTCTACAAGGGTACAAATAATGTATGTATCTATATTCTATTCGTTAATCTGAACACAATGATATATATAATATAGTTTCATTCCTAGGGAAAACACATCCTAGTTTTAGATCACACAATAAACTAATACCTTTATTGAAAACTATAATTTGTAATTCCTATAACAATTCTGAATTGAAAAGAGGTAAAAATAAATTACCCAAAATGTCAGATCCTCAAAAGTGTGCCCTCTTTTCTTCTTCTTTTTTTTCTTTCTTTCTTTTCTTCTCTATTTTTTCCTCGATCTTTTCTTTTTCCTTTCTCTTGGATTTCTCAAATGGTGTTGGTGAGAGTGAGGGATGAATGAATTGAGCCAAGTTGCCGGGGGGGCCACGGGGGAGGGGGGAGGGGGATGTTGTTATTTATAGTTTGGATTTGTGGGTCCCACCCAACCATTCAATGCCAACATAAATCTCAATTTTTATTAACTAATTTTTTTTTCTTTTGATTTATCTCTTATCTTTCAACTCATCAAAACAATCACTTCAATTATTATTATTTTTGTTTTTATTTTTATTTTTATTGCATTATTCATCCAC
>JAJIYU010008061.1:0-18397 GCA_030144865.1 Tinospora cordifolia | reverse complement strand
TTGTATTCTTGAATTTTGTACAAAGGCATGAGATATTGAAAAGAAAAGAACAAGTGTGTGTCACTTGTAATGTAGCACCGGCCCGACCCGCCGTTTTGTTAAGTCCACTGTCAAGAGAACGGTGGCAATGTACATTGCTTGAGAGATACGGGGGTTGGGGTGTTACAACGTCTAACTTGTGGTAGAGCTTGCAAAAAAAAACTAGGAATGAGGATGAACTTGAGCAAAGCTTTCCATCCACAGATAGATGGGTCATCTAAGAAAGTGATCCAAGTTTCAAAGGATATGCTCTGTGCATGTGTTCTTGATTTTAGAGGTACTTGGGAGGATCATTTTGCATTATGTGAATTTGTTTGTAATAAAAATTACCAGTCAAGTATCAGTATGGCATCATTTGAGACATTGTATGTTTGACCAAATAGATCTCCTGCTTGTTAGGTCGAGATCGGGGACAGAGCTATTTTGGGCCCCACCTTTGTACAAGAACAGAATGAGAAGATTAACGAAGTTCATAAATATATGAAAGTTGCTCAAGAAAGACAAAAGAGTTATGTTGATAATTGTAAAAAAGTCATTGAGTTTGTTGTCGGTGACCATGTATTTCTCCAAATTGCACCTCGAAGAGAGCAGACATAGTTTTGGATTACAAGGAAGCTTGCCCCAAAGTTTATTGGACCTTTTGAGATACTTGAGAGGGTAAGTCCTATAGCATACCAGTTGTCATTGCCACCTTAGGTGGCAGGGGTACATAACATTTTCCATGTATCAATGATATGTAAGTATTACCCCAACTGTTTGCACATTATTGATTGGAGAAATATTAGATTGCAAGAGGACTGCACTTTTGGCAAGACACCTGTAGCTAGTATCGATTGGACTATAAATAAATTATGCAGTAAGGAGATACTGATAATTCTTATATGTTGGTAGTTCCACAGTGCCAAGTAGGACATTTAAAAATGAGAGGACTTTATGTTTAGTCAGTTCCCTGAGTTTATGGGTGTCACTTCTTGAGACTGTGTTGTACTATTTTAAATTTCAAGGTTGAAATTTCTTTTAAGAGGGAAAGATTGTAACTACTCGTATTTTTGGACATTATGTCGACGGTTTTGACATGTATTTTCATATATAAATTGATGAATTATGAATAAAAATATATGATTGTTACGAAATAAAAGAAAAACTACTAGAAGATCGAGGAACTACTAGAAGACAAGCTTGAGAAAATAGAAAATAGAGAGAGCTTTTCATTCTCTTGATAATAGGTTTAATTTCAACCTTGGTACAAACTTTACAATGTAAGCACCCCTTTATATAGATTTTAGGAATGAGGGGTTACATCAATCATAATTACAATATTTAAATAATTCATTAATTTGGACATAAGGGTTACAAAATCTTAAATATTAAGGGGTTATAAAATATTAAATAGTAGGGGTTATAAAAACATTCAAGATAATTATTTATAACACTCCCCCTTTAAATGCATTTTATATGAGAATATGCCTCATTAAAACCTTACCAGATAAAACCCAGTGGAAAAAAATCTAGAAGGAAAAAGAGTACATATTCTTTTGGAGTCTTATACTATTGTTAGGACTGCCTCATTAAAAATCTTGCAAGGAAAACCCAGTAGGATAAAACCTTAGCTAAGGAAAAAAGAGTACAGTGCACTAATCAATAACTCCTTTTTATTTTCCCCCTCATGATGACATGTGTAGACTTTCTTTTGTTGTCTTACTTGAAATATCTTGAGTCAGCACATCCAAATCTTGTGCTTGGCAGAACTTTTACAAGTGAGTCTTCAAGATTTTCACTCAATCTTATTTGTTAAATATTAATTCCATCATTCTTCTAAAGCTCATGTGTAAAGAAGAATCTCAGTGAAATATATTTGGTTTTGTCACTTTCAATAAATCCTTCGTGTAATCACGCAATACATGTTGCATTTTCTTCATATGATGTTGACAAACGAGCTTCCACAATATCTTTGAATATGTTGGATCATAGATCTCAGCTATATGCATCATGACTTGCTTCGTAGATTGTTAGAATCTCGATATAACTTGTTTCATAGATTGTCATTTGGAAAATCTACTTCACGGATCATTATGACATTGCAATATCAACATTAGTGAAAATAGATCATCTTTGTAACCTTATTTTATGAGGATTCGATAAGAAATCAATATCTGCATTCTAGCCAACCTTGGTATTGTTTTGCTTTTCTCGAAAATATAGAATTATGTCATTTGTTTCTTGAAGCTTGCAAAGTATATGCTAAATGTCATTCTAATATCTTCGAGCTGGTGAAGCTAGTGAGAGCTAAGTAGAGAAAACGATATCTAATCTTGTGCAATTTGTTAAGAGCATAAGTACATCAATGGTAATAAGATTTGATACTTTAGGACCAATAATTTTTTTTTCTATCATGAAGATGAAACAATTGTTGTCAATTGCAAATGATATAATTACCATTTGAGAACTTAGTGATGTTTTGTCCATCTAAAACTTTATCAATAAACTTAGTGATGGATAAGAATTCAACTTGGAAAATTCTCAATCTACAAGTTGTGATAGAATTTTATTTTTTCAAGATCTTTCATATCAAATTTCTTCAAATTTGATATATTTTCTATTTCTTCACTAGTTCATACATGGTTACATTATTCAAGTAGTAAATAACAAGGACATGCATAATAAACACGAATTAATAAATGTAATTATAATATGAACATATAAATATGATTACTAATAACAATCAACAACATTCTAAAAGATGCACACAAATAATCAAGTATTATGATAATGTTAAATATTCTAAAATTTTATTTTAAAGCATTTGCTTCAAGCATGCATTTTAAATCCTTCAGGGATTTTAATCCTTCTGGGATTTTCATATATCATCATCCATAGATCAAATTTCTTTGAAAATTTTCATAGAATATTCATTTACATCCAACACATCATACACTATCAAGTGTAAAAATATTTTTCATTGGTCAATGAGTTTAAATTGCTCATTTTTAATGTCGACATTATTCCACAATCTATAGTGTGGGATCCCCATTTTATAGAATATCAATGGAAACTTTGAAATATCATAAATATTATGAGCAATATTCAATTTCATTCAATATTTTACACATATATTGAATTTATGATATTTTTCACATACGAGGCATACTATGTCGTTTTATTAGACATTTATATCAAATATATTTTGTTTAGAAAATGTCTAATTTTTCAATATATATCTCTTCAGGAGATATTTATGCCTCAGAATACTCACGTCCCCAATTTATTTCATTCCATAGAATATTTAATTCATAATTCATGGGACATATAAACAGAATATTATTTTATTCCTCTTTAGGAATATTTTACATAAATGTCCTTTAACTTGACTGGTCAATCACACTTCAAGTGTGTCAAATATTCACAAATAACTTGTGCATCAGTTAACTGATTATATATTTGCACATGATTGATCTTCTGAACTACCAATTGGTTTTCAACTTCTCATTTGAGATTCATTTTCACATAGTCAATTAATCTTGTGAACTATCAATTGGTTTTCAACTTCTCCTTTGAAATTCATATTTACATAGTCTCATATCACACTAGCAATTTTATATGTCATTATTTAAAAATTGGGTTTTCTCCCCCTAATGACAAGAAAATTGCTTCACTGAATCGTGACATGATAGAAGTATCATATTGAAGTTTCGAAAAAAATTTGGCCAATCATGTCAAAATGTAAATATATTTGTGTCAAAGAACTTTTTGTTCTCAATCACAATATATTTCAATCGACCTCATATGTCAGTATAATAAACCAAGAGGACCAATTATTCTTCAAGAACATTTATCTACTAATCTTTAAGTTGCTCTTCAAGAGCAGTTATTTGTTAATATACTAATTGTTCTTCGAGAGCAATTTTAGCAAAATAAAAGTCATTACTTTGTCACTATAAATATGCCGCATTCGTAAATATAGTAGTTACTCTTCAAGAACCATCAATAATTCTCTCAATTTTAGCATATTTTTTAAGAAGGCATTGATCAATCATATGGTGATACTACAGGTATCCAACCAATATCAATTTATTTGATACATAATACAAACACTTTATAATATATAATTTCATGTGTTGTAATAAGAACATTATTCTACTTCAGAAAAATAGTAACGGTCACAACCATATTATCAACAACTATAACCATATTTATAGTTCATAAAATAATTTCATTTATGACATATGCATATAAAATGTATCAAAATGTGATTTTTCATCATTGTTTTTTTATCATATCAATATTTGAATGTTTCTTCAGGAGCATATTCAACATCAAATAGTATTTTTCTTTAATATTATTTCATGACATTTTAATATTTAAATATTACATGATTCATTGTATGATCAAAATAAACTTTAAGTTTAATTGATCAGGTAATATAACAATTTCATGTGCTGATTTAATTATGATGAATCTTTTAATAATGTTTGTCATGAAATATTTATAAAATTAATTTGAAGCAATAGATAAATGTTGAATAAAAACATTAAATAATAAAATAAAATGTATGTGTTGAAAGATAATACTAATTTGTAATCATTTTTTTCACTTAGAAAAATGGTAAAATAAAAAATTTTCAGATGCTCTATTACCATTAGACCATTTCTTAATTAGTTTTTGGCTAATTTAAAAATCTATAATTATTTATGTAGGTCCATAGATAAAACTCAATCTAGTTACATACAAAGCATTTTGACATTTCAAAATATTTCAATAGCTTCTATCTAGTTATAATAATTATATAATTTTATTTTCAATGACTTTGTACTAAAAAATCTCACTAACAAAGCCCTTTTTAATAGCTAATAACCAAAACTTTATTTCTCAATAATTTTAAGCTATAAAGTATTTATTTCATTATGTAGCTTCAGGCTATGCATTTCCTTTTCTTTCTTTTTTTTTTTAAGTTTTGTTATTTCAATATACCAAATTAAATATCATAATATATTTTGTATATAATTGGTATTGCAACTTCAAGTGCAATCAACCAAACAATCATAATATTTTTTGTATTTAAAATAATAAAATCTCTCTTCTTTTTTTCTTGTATAGCTTCAAGCTATATATATTTCAATTATAAAGTTTTCTTTTATTTATATGAATCAAAATTTATTAAAAAGAAAATTCAATCAATATACATGATTGAAATAATTCTAATATTTTAAGGGCCTTAGAGCCTAAAGGCCTTCGAGGCCTTGGTCTTTGATTCAAATATATATAAAAAAAATTTCTATCATATACATAGTTTTTTCATGTAGCTTAAGATATAAACAAAAATATTATATCAAGCTAAATAGACTTAATAAAAATAAATAATGAAAATCACAATTTTAATTTAGATAAAAATATTATCTTAGAGTTATTTTTCAATTTAGTAAAATAATCTCATTTAATTTACAATCTCCTTATGCCTTATATCATGATATTAATTATTTGAAGACAATGATTACTATGGTATAAAAATTATTCTCAGAAAAATTATTCTTATTTCAATCACTGTAATATTTTTTTAATATTATAGTAATTATATTTATGTTCATATCAATAATTATTAACAAATCAATATTCACTTTAGGGAATGTATAATACTATTTGGATGAAATTTTTTTTATCAAAATAATTTTTATTTTGCTCATGTGTCAAAATTTGCAATTTAATACTAATATTCATAAGGATCAATCATTTTTCATAATATTAATGAGGTAGATGTATATTTATCATATTTTATAATATTTAACATTTATACTTTAACATCCATATATAATTTATAAATGAACACACATATATAATTATAATAAAACTATAATAAAAAATAATATATGAATGTTATTTTTAAATGTTCACATCTTGATTTTTCTTTCCAAAAGGTACTATTTGTATGAGTTGGTAGGACAACCTCTAGGAAAGAGCGGTGAGACAGAGTCTTCTTAAATAACCGGCCTCATAGAACGGGATAACCCATCTTCCTTTCAATGTTTAACTTTACTCAGGACAAGGCTTACCTACTATCAACTCAAACTTGTAGTACTGTTTGTATTATAAAAATCAAGAATAGAACAAAAGTAATTGATTATATATCAAATCAATATTTATTTGTCACATTTTGACTTTTGATTTCTAATGTAAAAGATCGTACAAGACGCAACTATAGAGCATACTCTCTTGGTCAATAATATTATATATAATTTATACTAAATCGTACATATATACAAAATATATGCATCATTCAAATAATAATATAAAAATCAATCTCACAAATTAAAAAACATACCTTCAAACTTTCACCTTCGAAGCTGTTGTTTCATTGATCTTCAAGATATTTTCATCAAGAGCGTGATCGTGCTGATAACGTGTTATGAAATAAAAGAAAAATTACTAGAAGATCAAGGAACTACTAGAAGACAAACCTGAGAAAATAGAAAATGGAGAAAGTTTTTCATTCTCTTGATAATAGGTTTAATTTCAACCTTAGTACAAACTTTACAATGTAAGCACCCCTTTATATAGATTTTAGGAATTGGGGGTTACATCAATCATAATTACAATATTTAAATAATTCATTAATTTGGACATAAGGGTTACAAAATCTTAATTATTAAGGGGTTATAAAATATTAAATAGTAGGGGTTATAAAAACATTCAAGATAATTATTTATAACAATGATGACATTTATATATATTTTTAAGTTATAAATGGAAAAATAATTCATTTATAAAATAAAACAAAATAGACAATGCATGTATGGATGGACATAATAGAAAAAAATGAAATATATACATTAGTTAATAGAATAATAAATATAAAATGGGATGGTGTATAAGAAAAAGAAAATAAATATTACATGATTTATTAATGAAAAGATAATTAAGGAATTCATTTTGAAGATTAAAAAAAAAGGGATAAAATAAAAAATGCAGAGATAAAGTGGATCGTGGATCAAGAGAGTTTACTTTATCTTGATTTTTGGTGGGACCCACAATAAAGGCATGTATATACAAAGGTGTTTATCTCTTAATTTGCTCTCAGTCTCATTCCACAATTCAAAATCGGGTAGAGAGAAAATGAAAAGGAAAACTATAAATAAATAGGAAGAAGGAAGGAGGAAAGAGAAAGAAGAAGAAATAAAAAAAGGAACAAAAGGCGGACATTTTTTAAAGATTTGTCACTTTGGGTAAATTATTTTCGTCTCTTTTCAATGCAAAATAAAAAAAAAAAAAGTTGTGAACTATAATTTTTCTGGTGTAATTTTTGGTAAAGATGATAGTTTATAGTGTGACTGAAAAAAAGATTATATTTTCACCTAGAGTAAAATTACACAAAATGTATATCATGTATTTATATCATCGAGTAATACGCAAATATATAACTTATTTGTACCAATGTAGACTTAAGAATTTATATGGTAATTGAAAGTTAATGCATAGGGTTATATATATTGATGATAAAATTTTAATTGAGGGGTACAGAAATGTTGAGGATGAAAGTCTAGACTTAATGACACCAAAATTACGATTTTTAGATATTGATTGACAAATTAATTTTGTATTTATTAAATTTTAAGAAAATTAATAGATTAATACTATATATATATATAGTGTTGTATAACATTATGAAAATTTTAACATGGAAAAAATATGTAACATAGGAAATAATTAAAATTTTCTATTTGATGTACTTTACAACAAAATTGTGAAGAGGTTGGCTATTATATTCCAAAATTTAGACACGTATCAACAATGTAAGCTTTTGGTATTTGGCTTAATATTGGGGGACAGGACCTGCGACCAGGAAAACGTCGAAAGTCGAATTAGTCTATGAGTAGTAATTTGATTTAGTTACTTAACCTTTTATTCTACTTATTGTTGTTACATACTTGGGTATTACATGCCTTGCATGTTGCATTGAGATAGGACTGATCCATAAATATTCAGATGTGCCGATCTGACCTAAGGATGAGAGGTTCTAAGGTGTGAACATTAGATCATGATAGATTTGAGATAAGATTGATCGACAGATCTTTAGATGTGCTTACATGGCCTAAGGATGAGATGTTCCAAGGTGCTAACACTGGATCGTGATAGTTCTAAGATAGGACTGATCAATGGATCCTTCAGATGTGTTGACCTAGCCTAAGGATGACAAGTTCTGAGGTGCGGACATTAGAACGTGATAGTCCTAAAATAAGAGTGGTACTGTCGGGATTCCTTTCCTAAGGTGAAGGACGACCCGACTGGCACAATGCCCTGACAAACTCACTCGCAAGCCGAGCTTGCCAAAATATTGTTAAGCCTCTTTCTTATCCATACACAACATCATCGGAGTAATAACAAGAGATACAGAAGTAACTAAATAATTAATTATAGTAAAAATTTTTTTAAGTTAAACAAAAAGTATTTATGTACAGTCTTTTCCACGTAACAATAGCAGAAATATAATAGTCAAAATATCTAAATGTTTTCCTCACTTCCTATACATCATCTTTAATTTAGGGTGGCAATTCGTGTCGGCGGGTCATAAACGGGTCAACCCGTTTATTAATCGTGTCATGATATGTCAACCCGAATACGACACGTTAAATAAACGGGTGACTTGTTTATGACCCGTTTAGACACGTTTAATAAATTCTATAATAACTTAACTAAAAACATGGCTTTGCCAAGATTTGAACCCAAGACATTTGGGTTATTACCTTAAACTTTAACCAAATGAGCTAACAACTTATGTTGTCAAAATAGCTACTTTTTTAATATTTATATATACATTGTACTTATATTTTAAAGATTTGAGAGATCAAATTATTTTTTATAATTTTTATTTGGGTGTAATAATTTTATTAAAAAATAAAATATTAATATTAAAAATTTGATATATCAAACTACTCTTTAAGTATTTATATATGCATTTCTTTTTTCGACAATTTTTTTAAAGATTTGAGATATCAAGTTATTTTTTATATATTTATTTAAGTGTAGTATTTTTTTTGTCAAAAAATAAAATTAATATTAAAAATTACGCTTTATGGTTTTATGAGAAATGATATAATATTTTAGGCCAAGACAAAAAGAGATATAATAATTTTTAAGGCAAGTTGAAAAAAAAATGTTAAAAAATTAAGCTTAGTGTTTTTAGGAGATTTTTTAAAATATTTGACAAATTAACTTATTTTTATATTTTAATTTGAGTATAATATTTTTGCTAAAGACAGAGTTTATTTTTAAAGGAGCATAATATTGTTTTTTAATTTATTATATAATCATTTTTCTTAAAAAAAGAATATTTCAAATAATATATGCCTAATTTTTAAAATTATATTTTAAAAACATTAACTAAATACAAAAATATAAAAAATTTATTAAAATTAAATTAAAATTATTTTTAAAAATTAAAATTATTTTTAATGTATTATGTAATATTAACTTATGTATAACCTATTTATAGACTTATTTTTAATCATGTTAAACGGGTCATTTCGGGTTTATCAGGTTAACCTGTTTATGACCCATATTTAGTCGTGTTTAATCATGTTCAACTCGTTTAGACCTAAACCCGTTTATATCAAACCCAAACCCGTTAACTTCGTGTCGTGTTCAGGTCGGGTTATCGTGTCGTGTCACAAATTGTCACCCCTACTTTAATCTTAAAACAGTAAACCACATGAAGAGACCTGCAAAAATAAAAGAAGTGCACACTATGCGATAACCACTTTCTTGCCTTTATCTGTAGTAGAAGAACTTGAAATGTTATAGTAGTGAGCCAATTTGCCCACAGTGGCTCAGTGAGTAATGTAGTCTAATCTATAACTTAAAACATGAATTCTATAAAACAATGTCATGTATGCATACATGATAATAATAAGGCAAATGAATGCAATAGTTAATAAATATTAAATCTACGATGCAGTCGTGCACCTTCTATTTTGAAAATGGTTTTAATGCTGAAAACACATGTTGAAGCTCTCAATAGCCTGCCAGGCAATAATAAATCCACTCGAGCAGGTGTGCCCGATAGTTAGGCGTATTCTCATATCATATTATAGGGATTTGTCAGCCTATACCTAATGTATGGCGGCCTTAGATCCTCAATAGGGGAGCCAATTGATAAACCTGCACAAAATGTATCCCAGATATCACGGCTTCTGGTCCTCAATGCTCTACCACATCCAATACCCTAACCCACACCTGGACCTTGAGATTCGGTGCACATTTTCATTTAAAAACCCATTTAAAGTTGCAAACACATTTTAATATATAATAACATTTCATTTATAAACAGAATAACAAGTTAAGTGATAAATTAGAAAACGCTACTCACAATGATGCTCAGTTCCCAGTACTCCTCTCGTAACCGGTCTAGTCCCGCTAGCGTTTGATCCTGCATAATCAACGTGGTTTCTTAATATCTAAATGAAACTTGGCTCAAATATAACTTTATGGTTTTTGGTCAATCAAAGGATTGATTCAATCAATTGTAGTCTATTTATGGATTTGATCCATTTTGGTCAATACAATCAACTCTAACTAAATCTAACATTCGTTAACTTGTCTAACTGACAAGGTCAACATGGTCAATAAGGTCAATTTGTGCTAGTAAGCCCCTTAATATTGACCCAAGCTACTAAAAATTTGTATTGTCGACATGTGTCGACTTTTAGTACATAATAACCAACATTTTTATAAATTTCGTAGTTCAATATAGTAAATAAAAAAAATTAATTATTTTTTATGTTACATATTTTTCCTACAAACATTTTATAATGTTATACAGCATTACATATAACATTTCTTTATATTTATTAATTAATCCTCAAATTACATAAATACGAATTTGATATATCAATTAACTTTCAAAAATCTTAATTTTAGTGTCATTGAGTTCAGAATTTCATTCTGAATTGCTAACTAAAATTTTAGTACTAATAGGTATACCCCTTATGTGTCAACTTCCAATTATCATACAAATTTCTAGGGTCTACATTGGTACAATAAACTATAAATCTATGTTTTACTTTTTGATTTGAACACAATGGCATATATATTTTATAGGTTTACTTCTAGTAAAAGTTCACCTTAGTTTTGGGACACACAATTGACTAAAACCTTTATTGAAAATTACACTACAACAACTACAATTCATAACTTTTATAATAATTCTTAATTGAAAAGAGGTAAAAACAATTTATCCAAAATGTCGGTGTAACACTCCAAACCCCACATCTTTAAGCATTAGACATGACCAACATTCTCTTGACAGTAGACTAAACCAAATGGTAGGTTGGGCCAGTATTACATTTACAAGTACACAATTTGCATCACTTTCTATTTCAATTATTTCATGCTTTGATTGTATTTAATAGTACATAAATTAAATTTAAAAATTTACTAAGGCAATAGTATAAGAAATAACTGAAGTTTATAAACTCAATTAATTAAATAAAATTGAGTACATAATTTGATCTTAAAGAAAACTATTACAGCAGAAGATTCAAAACTTAGGTAACATGCCCTTATATAGAAATTAAAAACTTTTTTAAATAAAAGAACCTAACTAATATTCATGGTCTTCAAGTAAATCAATTACCTGAAAAATAAAAGGAAGGTGGGCACATAGCCCAGTGGATCTTTCTAAACATTTAAATCATTATTTTAATTCAAACAAGCCAAGCATATCAAAAACTTTTGTACATGAGGCAATTCAAAGAAATTTCTTGTTTATGGTTGACATTCGGACCGAAAGAGTTTAATCTCTGTGTTCCACACCGTTGGGAGAGAGAATCACTCTTGGAAACTCAAACCCAATATCTATGAAGTGGGATCACTCTTGGAAACCAGTTCAAAATCATCAAAGGTAAGCCGACAAGCCAGATCTTGGGTGGAACACACACGATGACACTATGCAATCCATCATCGCGCTTGTACGTGGATTGAATCATTATTTAATCTTTTCTTAGTGATAAAACACAAAATATCAAATTAAACCATCAATGCAAGATGTACATAACATGAATCATCAAATATTTATTCATGGCACAGTTCAAGCATATCATGCATCATTATTCTTGATTTCTAAACATGCATAACATGTATATTCATGACACATTAAATAAATAAAGCATGCATATTTAAAACATATAGTCAATCATTCAACTTCAAAACATCATCACACATGCAAGATTTATTTAAATTAAAATAAAGAAGTAAAAGTTAGAAATCACTTCCACCTTAAATACATCTCTTCTACACACCTCTGAAATCAGGCGGAGTTTCGTTACTTCAAAACTTCCAAACACTCAAGAATTCTCAAGAACACTCAAGAATTCTCAAGAACAGTTCAAGATCACTCAAGAACTGAGGGGATTGCCAAGAAGACGGCTAGAGAGAGTCAAGAGGGACTAGTATGCTCTTGATTTGGGATGAAAACAATGTGAGCACTAGGGGTCCTTTATATAGAGTTCAAAATGGTGTTTAATGACAAGTTTTTGGTGTTTTCCTTATAGGAAACTTGCCAATTATTCAAAATTTCGTGCCCCCCAAGCATAGAGAAATAGCAAGTGTATTTGAATAATTTTTTTGGAATTTAGAAACATTTTTTTCTAATTTTTTTGGAATTTTTTCAGATTTTCTCGGTTATAAATCAGAGCATTAAAACTAGACCGTTGATGATCCTCGATCGCAACACTCAGATCGCGATCAAGATTTACGAATTCGCTATAGATCGTCAGATTTCCTCGATCATAGCACAGATCGGGGCGCCTCACAGCTCATCCATCAGAAGAGCCTCGATTGTAGCACGACCATTCACAATCAACGAAACTAGCGTGGATCATCGATCAACCTCAAGCGCAACACTGAATCGCGATCGAGATTAACGAATTCGTTGTGGATCGTTGATCAACCTCGAGCGTAGCACTGGATCGCGATCGATCGAAAACGTTTCAAATCCGAGCCATCAGATCATCCTCGAGCGTAGCACTGTTTGCGATTAACAAAATGGCTTTGATCTTCACCGTTGGATGGACCTCGAGTGCAGAATCAGATCGTGAACACCGATCCAAGCCGCACGATTAACCTCGAGTGCAGTGTCGTTGGCGATCAACGAAACGAATCCGAACCATTCGATCAGGCAGATTGATTATGGGTTATTGAATTTCAATGATCTGGTGCTCCTGAGCGCCTGTTTTGGGCTTTGATTTCATTCGTTGGATCGGATAGATCGAGTTTGGACCGTTAGATGCAGTTTCTAATTACCAAATTTGTTTTTTAAGGTTGTTATTATTCGAAAATTGCCAATTTTACACTTTCTAATTGATGTAAACATAGTTTATTGCACATGTCTTTCTATTTTATTAATCTTCTAATATTCCCTCCTTTCTATTTTTTTAATATTGTATTTATTAGACATATTTCTATTTTTTAAATATTTTTAATGCCAACAATTTAATAATCTACATTTTTTCATTTCTTTATTTTCATATATTTTTATTTATATTTATGTCATATAATTATTTTCAGATAATTATTCATGTGATTATAACTTAATACTTATATAATGTTATATTTATTTAAGATAAATACACACATAATACATTTTTATTCAATTATATAAATTTTTTTATATACATATTTCTATAATATGTAGTATTTAACACACATATTATTCCAAAAATAATCATAAATTTGTATGAACACTGTCGTGTTATTACCAATTTTTGTCTCACTATCACTACCACAGAAGCCTAGTCATCGCAACCAACCCATAATTAAGTCCTTTAAATTTCATAATTAATTCTACTTAATTTAAAATTTTCATTTAAATATCAAATTAAGGCTTAATTTGCACTCATAAATTTCTTAAAATTTTTAAAGTTGATTCACTTTACGTATTTCATTTTAATTTCATTAAACTTGTTTATCTTTAATTATTTGACAAAATTTTAGGTTATTACAGTCGGATCCTTAGGAATAGGCAGTTTTTCTTTTCCTCTTTTCTTTCTTTTTTCTTCTTTTTTTTCTTCTTTTTTTTTTCTTTTCTCTCCTCTCTTTTTCTCCTTTTTTTTCCTCCCGAATTGCAATTTGGAGCAAGAATGAGGGAATGATTTGAAAAAAAAGGAGCAAGCACTCTTTATATAGTATTCAATTTATTGGGTTCCATGCATTTAATACCAAGATAAATGTTGACTCCTCTCTTATCTTCCACCTCATTCACCTTATCTTCTATTTTTTTTTTCTTATTTTTTTCTTTCATTATCCAACCAAGCACCTTCCATTATTAGCCAATATATATTTTTTCCATTTATATATATGTTTGTATATTTCATATATGTGAGAATTAATATATTACATTAATTCATTTCATTCATTTTTTTCTTAGCTCCAACTATAATAATATTATTATTATTTATTTTATTTTTCATTTAATACACTCATTAATCAATAAAATTGCGATAAAATTCATGTATTTTCATTTAATGCACACATTAATTTATACAATCATGGTAAAATCATGTATTTTTATTTATAATTCATTAATTGATACATGAAATTACAGATCAAACCTATCGGCTCAATGTCCAAAAATACGGGTCGTTTGGAGGTATGTTAGTACACCCTAAAGATACAATTAAAGTGGTGCATGACACACTCTACTGGTTCGTGGGTGGCAACTATACCACCTAGTTGGTGGGCCACAATCTTCAATGTATGTCAGTATGACCTGTTCGATGGGCCACAATCGTTGATATACGGCAATATGGCCTGGTCGATGGGCCATGATCGTCGATGGTATGATAGTATGGCTTGGACGATAGTCATGACCATCCAAAATCGGCAGTATGACCAAATGATCTTTAAACTGAAAGAAGGGTGTCAAGTTTAGATACCAGACCCTTAGAATATGGCATAATTCACAACATATTAGGTTGTTGCATCTTTATAGGTTAATGATTGTGCATGCTATTCGTTGTTGCGTCTTATTCACTATTTGTAATTAACGTGAAAGGTTCTTCTTTAAAAAATAAATGATTATGATTTTACTTGTTGTATTGCATGTAAAATATTAGACTTAAGTAAATATATCGTCTTATTACTTACTGGGCTCACGTGAATATCGAGCTCACTACTGTTAGCATTTCAGGTTCATTTAGTGTGGATAAAAGAAAAGGCATGGTGATCGCATGATATTTCTAACATGGTCCATGATAGGTTGTTTTTGTTGTTTTGGTATTATAAATCAATATGAACAAGTTTGGAAAAATATTAGGTTGAACTAAACTTTGTAAATAATGTTTTTAAACTACCACCCACCCTCCCCACTTGATTTTGCTTCTTTTTTAATTGTTCAACAACTTTTGTTCCTTATTGGCTATAGAGAAGCAATGTAACATATATCCAATACTCTTTGCCCATTTCCCTAAACCAACACCCATTACATGGCGCTATATAAAATTAAGTCTCGTAACATATGCATACACACATACATACATACATACATACATACATACATACATATATATATATATATGTGTGTGTGTGTGTGTGTGTGTGTGTGTGTGAGAGAGAGAGAGAGAGATTCACATGACTCTTTGTACAATAATGTACTCGCATATTTGACTACAGCATATGTGTATATATGTTTAATACATGCTCATATATATACATTATGTCCATGTGTAATAAAAATTATAGGTTGTCACAAGAAACATAAGTATGTCTTTAGCAAATTTATTATATATGTTTGCTTATGCCAAAAGTAACGTCGTCCCAAGATGGCCAGCACCCTGCCGAGGGTTATAATGAAAAATGTTTTTAAATTTTATTATTCAGCTACATAAAATGTTCTTAAAACTAATAAGAGTGTTTTTTTAAAAAATGAACGTGTTTGACTTAATCAATTGACTCGGAAAATGATCAAGGAAAGGGTATGTTATAGAAGTGTTGTATGATTTCTTGTTATGATGAATTGAATGCTACACATGCTCATCATACATTCATACTAGAGAATACACGTCCATTTTAGTTGTTTTGTTATCACTCATGACTGATATTGTTTGTATTTTTTTTCTTGTCATGATTCGTTTGTGTATTGATTTTCATGGATGCTCTTTTGTTGATCTTAAAGAATATTATGAGCTCGCATGAGAAAGATTCATGGATATTCCTTATAAGCTTTGATGTATGATTAATGTGATTAACTTAAATCGCAAACAATCATTAACCTTTATATGATCATGAATAATAATAACTGATTTATGATAAACAAGTGAATGTATGCATATCTTGATATATATATATATATATATATATATTTAATTATTCACTCTATGTTGGAGCATGAAATGACCATCTAAAATTCTGATATCATAAGTGCACTTCCTCTCATTTTCATGTTTAACTTATAAGTCATCATCAAAGATTTTCTTCTAAAATTGAAATTGTCTTTTCTTTTCTTTTCTTTTCTTTTTGTTTTTTTAACACTTCACCACAAATACCTTTGAAAAGTACATTTTAAATGTATGTGTTTATATACCTTTAAAAGGTATATAATTAAAATTATATACCTTTTCATGCTTATTATTGTTATCAAAGGATTATTACAGTATGAGACAAATGTTAATAAGTTTTCTTTAGCCAACAATTGGTATCATTTGTATCATGTGATAGGCTTGAGTTGCATGTTCCAAACTCTTTATTGATTAAAAATAGTATTCAATGATTTTTTTTTCATCGTTAATAGCATAGGTTGATGAGTAAATAATAATATTTTTACTAATATACATTTCCTCTTTTATGTTGGAAAAAAGTTTGTTTGTTTATTATTATTATTTTTTTTTTCAGAAGAAATAACGTTGGTTGTTAGCTATATAATCCACTCCTTCAAATCTTTAGGCTCCACTCCAACCTTTTCACCAATTGCACTAACTACATATTAGTATTAACAAAACATTTTACATTTTCATCATTTTCTTTTCTTGTTATCAAGTAGTTTCAGTGTTTTTTATTTATGTTGTAAATATGTCAAATATGAAACTAATACCCAATAGTCAATAAAGTCAACAAAATAAACCCCAATAATGTGTTATTAGCAACTCAATTTCCTTTTTCTTTTAAATTTTTTTAAATTAATTTTAACCCCATATCCTGTTCTCACAATCCTAAAAGCATCATTTTCCTTCTCTGTTTTAGTATTTCTTCTTCTTCTCAAATGTTAATGTCGTGATTTTTAGCAATTTTTTAAATAAAATGAAGAAGAAAAATGAAAGAATGACTAAAACAAAGTTTAGGATATGGGGCATAAAATATGAAAAATTGGAGAACCACTAACACACAAATATAAAGGAGTAATTGAGATTTATTAGGGACATAAAATATGAAAGATTTTCTCAGGTTGCTTGATTAGACACCAGAAAATTTAATGAGAGTTAATTATAAGTAGTCATTTTTTAAATTAATGTATAAAATATTTTTACTATAAAATATTACTTTTTTACCTTTTATGATAAAAATATTTTAGTAAAAAAAAATTTGTTGGACTGAAAAATTATTTAAATCTTTTTATTATTTTTATCAATCAAATATAAATATATATATATATAATTTCAAAAAATAATAATTTTTTTTAAAATTTCTTACCAATGAAATATAACCTTAGGGCACCTGCAATGCAGGTATATTGAGCGCCTATGTGGAGCTCAATATACCTGCCCCTAGTCAGACGCCCGTTGCTAAGCGTCTGACGAGGCCCGTGAGCCCCGAGCGCTCGGGGCTCAAATATTTTTTTTTTAAAAAATTCTTTTTTAATTGCGCTGCGGCGCAATAAATGCGCCGCAGCGCAATACCTTTTTTTAATTTTTTTTAAAAATATTTTGACTTTATTTTTGATAATTGTTTTGTAGTCGTTTTTTTATCGTTTTTTTTACCTTTTTTATACCGTTTTTTGCCCGTTTTTGGACCGTTTTTGAGGCAATGGAATTTTTTTTTAACGTTAAGTTGTTTGTATTATAATGTAACGGCCATAAGAGATACAATATAGTTATTAAATAATTTTTTTATTTTTTTTATAACACATACTCTATAAATACCGCACCTATTCAACTCAAAAAATTCATTTATTCACCAATCTCCTTCACTATTTCTCCAAAAATATTTCTTCACTTTCAATCGCTCGCTTTCGTAGTATTTACAAAAATTTTGTTGTGTTGTTTTATCAAAGAATTCATTTAGTAATTCTTCCTCATCCTCCCATTCAAGTTCCAACAATCCGCAAAATCCTCAAAATTTTACTCCACCATTTTTTTTACCACAAATGCAAACTATGTCCAGC
>JAJIYU010008060.1:0-18394 GCA_030144865.1 Tinospora cordifolia | reverse complement strand
TTTTCCCATACCTATATATGCCAATATATATCCAAAAATTCTCATTTTTTTTCTAAAATTATTAAAAATTGTTATTTCACCATTTTCTCATCAAAACTCTCAATTTTTCATCAATTTCTTATTTATTCCATTTATTTTCTCCTCAAATTAAATAATTCACCAAAATTATATTTTCTTCCCAAAAATTTCATTAATTGCACAAAAATTTCATAAAAATTCTGAAAATTTGATAATTAATCCCATAAATTATTTTCTCTCAAGAAATTTTATTTTCCTCCTAATTTCACATATTTTTCCATTTTTCTCTTTTTTTTAATAAATAATATAAATTTGATAAAAATTGATGTAAATCATTGTACTTCCTTTAGAAATTTCAGAAAATGTATATATCGGACCTGAATATTTTTGTGTATCAAAACATGGGTCGTCACATTTTGAATGGTTTTAAGCTTTAGATTATTTTTCTAATTTTGAAATGTAGTAGAAGCCTAAAAAATTTAATATGTAAATTTTTATTGTTAGGAAGAAAATTATAAAACAATGAATATCTGTAAGGAGTCCTGGTTCAAACATTTAGAGTTGAAAAACCTTTGTTCTGATCTAAATAAATTATTTTAAATACAAAATGAACTTATTATTGACATTTAAGAGTTTAATAATATTTATTTATGGAAATAGGAATTTTGGAGGCTTAGATCAGAGAAATCTATGGTTGAAGAAGATTATTCTGATATGAATAACACATTGTGGAGATTTTCAAGTGATAAAGTAATATTTTGGAGTTAGTGTGACTCTTAGATATAGAAACTTTATTTTATTTAGATTGAGATTTATTGAACATGAAAGAATTATTTTTGGAACAAAAATTCAAGTATTAGCATTTTTAAAATATTAATTCAAATCTTAATAAATTACTCAGAGGTGAATGAAGTATAGAAGCTTGAAAAATTAATTATTAGAATTTTATATTTTTAGATTAAAAGTTTACATTAGTAGAAGTATTACTTTTCTAAAATATAAGCTTATAAGTTTTCAACTAAATTTGGATAAACACTGAGGACTTATAAATTAAATTGAAATAATCCTTATTTTTGAATTTGGAGGCCCTATTTTAATCCGAATGAATTTAGTTGAAATTGATGTTTAAACTCCATAATTAATTTAGAAATTATTTAAGCTTAAGGATATTTTTAGATTAGATTGATATGAATTAAGAACTTAGAAAATTTGATTGATTGTTAAATTTAAGATTTGACAATTTTAGAGTACTGAATAGCTTGAAGAAAAGCATGGGAGCCCTGAAGATTGATAGAATCAGGTAGATGTGATTTCCTTGCTCTTACGTATTATATAGATTTAAAATTCAAAGCAGTTGTTTGAATAATTTTAGGTAATTAGAATTTTATTATGGAATTGATTGAAATTGTTTGGTGTGTTTGAATAATGTATGATGGATGATTGATTTTTCATTGCATGCATAGATAGGAAAAAAATTGCAAATAGGAAAACATGCACTTAGATTTTATCATTTCTTCATGTAAATTGTTATTTTAATAACATGGATTATTTGAATTATTTTTCATAATATGTGTGACGATTTAGTATGATTAAATTTGTTTGTAAGACAAAGGAATTAAGAATCCACGTATTGGTGTGATAGACGAGCCTAAAGCGGATCGAGGTGGTATCTCCTATATGCCACTGCTTGAGATCGATGAACTACAAGGCAGATCGTAGGTATTCTCAACCGTGAGCTACATGGGACAACTAGAAGCCCTTGAGAGATGGTGCAACGTGCTAGCAAGTACAATCCATTGGATTGTGACTCTAACAGGTAATCGGCCTTGGGCATTGCCTGAGATTTATTCTGACTTAAATCACATGGAATACCAAGAGTTATCTCAACACTCTTCCAATCTAAGACTTTGACCAAAACCAAATGAATATTTGAAACGCCTAATGTTTGGAAGTGTTTGTAATGTTTTGAGTTTTGATCTGTATAATGCGTGTGATGTGCAGGAATGATCCACTGGGCTTTCGAGCTCACTCCCATTTATTTTTCTTAGCCATAGTGCACAACAATGTACATCAGAGGACTAGCACTTTTGATTGGACACCTCGATGAAATTGAATTTTCGCTGCGTGATTTATGATTTACGATTAATGACTTATGATTTATGATTTATAATTTTTGATTCGAATTTGTTTTATCTAATAGCGGAAACCTGATAAACATAGTGGAAAACTATTTTGATGTTTGTTTTATGAAAAATGTGTTTCTAGACATTTGTTTAGAACTATCTAATTGAAATTCGAAACTGAAGAAAAAGATTTGATAGGAAATTTTTAAGTAGCATTCCGATTCTCAACGGGTAACGACTCATAACATGTGATGGGAGGCCCAATTGAGGATCAGGGTGTTACACTTAGACTCCCTAGCAACAGTAGAACACTCAGGGAGGAGGTAAGAATGGTCGTCCTCAAGCCAGGCAATGAAAATAAAATGCCAATCAGGGGCAGAACCAAGGTTGGGGTAAGAACCAGGCCAGAATGTTTTTTGTTGAGACTTAGAAGGACCAAATCCCTACAGTGGAAGGTACGTGTTGGGACCCCCTTGCTTAGGGCTAAGGATGAATTGACTGGCACAACACCCTGACAAACCCACCCGCAGGCCAAGCTTGCCAAGGCACTGTTAAGCTTCAATTCTCAACACCACACCCAACATTATCAGAGTAATCATAAGGATGCGGAAGAAATTTAAATACATAAACACTAGAAAGATTAAGATTTTATCAAAATGGGTCACCAAAACATGAGTAGCAACAGGAGTACCTAATCCATTATGTACAAAGCTTTCTTGACCCCTATACAATGTTCTAACCCTTAAAGCAATAACGAGACGAGGAAAACCTACCAAAACGAGTAAGAGAGTGAAGGTCTATGCGATAATTATTCCCTTACCCTTATCCATAGCGAAAGAACCTGAAAAGTTAGAGTAGTGAGCCTAATTGTCTACGACAGCTCACTGAGTAATGTAGTTAAGTTCATAACTTAAAACAAACATTCCACAGAATAAAACACGTGCCATAAATGCATGATCAATAGCATTATGAGAATGAATGCAATAGTGCATACAATTTAAATCCATAATGCAGTCGTGTACCTTCATTTGAAAACAGTCAAATAGTAAGAACATTCGTCAAGGCTCTCTGTAGCCCTCCAAGGCGACTAGAAATCCATTTGAGCGGGTTACAGACAGTTAGGCGTGTCATGTCGATTCAATTAGGACTTATTATCGTTGCCATCAATCGTAACAACCCAATCGGGACTTATTGTCGTTGTTATATTGTGATGGTCCAATTAGGACTTATTGTCGTTGCCATCAATCGTAACAACCCAATCAAGACTTATTGTCATTGCCTTAATGTGACGACCCGATTAGGACTTATTGCTATTCCATATTGCGACCCACAAAACCCCCTCAACAGGGACTCTGTGCTAGGTGGTCATTACTTGGGGCGTATGGAAGACCGAAACAACTCGTAACGACCCACTCAAGACTTATTGTTGTTGCCTTATTGTGACGACGCAAGTATGACTTATTGTCATTGCCATATCGCGGCCCACAGAACCCCCTCAGCAAACACTCTGTGCTAGGTGGTCACCATTCGGGGTCATATGGGAGGTTGACACAATTTACCCTAACCTTGTAGCATAGGACCTCGAGATTCGGTGCACTTTTCATTTAAAACCCATTAAAAAGATGTAGATTCATCACAATATATAGTATCATTTTTATAAATGCACACAATAACAAGCTTTAAGAAATAAGTTAGAAAACACTACTCACAGGGATGCTCCGCTCCTGGTGCTCCTCTCGCGGCTAGTTGCTTCCCGCTAACACTTGGTCCTGTGAAATCAATGTAATTTCTAAATATTACCATGGGACTTGGCTCAACTCTAACTCTATGTTATTGGTCAACCAACGGATTGACCTAGTCAAAGGTGGTTTATCTATGCTAATTCAATTTACTTTAAGTCCACTCAGTTGACCTCGGTCAACCTTGGTCAACCCTAGTCAAACCTATTTTTTGCAACCTAGCTAATCAACAGAGTCAAGAATGGTCAAATCTAATCAAAATTGGGTCACATGGGTCAAAAGGGGTCAAAATCCCCAATTCTCATCACTTAGGCATATCCTCAGCTTATGGCCCTATTTACGTAACCATTTTCCTAAATTTTCTGTGGGCAATCCGTATATTGGATTTGCACCAAATTTTTTAGATTTGTTATAGACTCCTTAAGTCTTCCACAAAATTTTAAATCACAATTTTAGGACTTCATTTGGTAGTGTTTTTGACTGAGACATTAGGGTTTGTGTGTTCTTGGGTTCTATGTGACATGCAGTAACAATTTTCCTCAATTGACCCAATTATCCATATCAGAATACTCTTATATTTGGTAGACATATTCTAGACATACTTAAGGATCATTCCACCAAATTGCAGCTCAAAATACTAAGGTTTCGTCATGTAATTTAATCTCAAAATTTTCAGCTGAATCACAGTAGTTTTTGGGTTCACATTTCTATCATTCTTTCATGTGTCTATCCGTATCACCAAACCTCTAATCTAAGGGTCATTTCTTACACATATTGCAAGTAGGTAGGTCATACTACAATTCCCTATCAACGATCTTTTCAAATAGTAGGCATATATAGGCCCAAAGTCATGTTCAAACGTCTCACTAAACATGTAACATGTATTTCAAAACTCAGAAATTTTTCTAAGTGTTAAACATCCAGCTAGCATAACATATTTGTAAGTGTACTAAATCATATTCATATAGGCTCAAGGTTAGATCTTTATGCCTCTCTCTAGCCTCTACTATGAGGCTTTAAATGCCTCTGGTTTCAGTCCCAAAGGGTGTCCTTAAGTGTTCCAAATATAACCTCCAATTTGGTCTAATGCTTGATTTTGTTGGCACTGTTGCAACAGTGAATCACACAGTTAACCCTAGTGACTTATAAAATGTATTAAATGCTCTAGTATTCGATTTTTACCACTTGGACACTTGAATACACATAATGAGAGGTAAAATGAAAGGTCTTACCTTAGGGGAAAACCTGGAATGGTTCAGGTGTGAGCCCCCCCTATAGTTGCTCCAACACTGTTTCTTTCACACAGCTGCAACAGTGAGTAGATAACCAACTTTAATGGCTCAAAAATCATGTGTAAAGCCTTATTTTTTGTTTTCTAACAATTGGAGGTTAGAATACACATGGAAATGAAAAAGATGGACTATCTCACCTCCAAAATGGGCTTGAAACGGCCTAGGGATCGAAGCTCCAAAGGTGGCTTTAACATAGATTTTTTTGGTTTTTGGGTTTGAACACCATGAATTGCACCTCTTCTCGAGGGCTTCAGCTTCAAATGGTTCTGAGATTCAGCAAGTTGCTTGTGGGACTTCATAGAATGTAATAAGAGCTTTAAAATAAGCTAAGATTCAATGGATTTGGCCAAGAAACGAAGGAGATTTGAGTTCATGAACAAGGGTTACAGCAGCTGGAAATCTTGGACTTGTGCTCAAGAATGGGTTTTGTTGCATGAAAGGGAGCTTGCATGGCAATATGGGGTAACATGTGGCCATCCATGTGGCTTCCAAGCTCCCATGCTGGATGCCCAGTTGGCATCATCTATTGGCTACATCAAAAGCTGAGCTTGATGGCAAAACCATGGGTGCAATACCATGGATTCCCATGGTTTAATGGCTGAAAAATGTAGAAAATACTGCAAAATTAATCCAAAATTCGCACAAGAGACAAAGAAGAAGAGGGGTTGCCCATTTGGGGCACGTGGGCTGGCCAAATGAATGGGTTGGCTCACGGTCCAGCTGAAACCGCACGGGTTATTAGCCCACGTGCCAATTTCGTCGGGTCGGGCCTATGGCCCAACCGCAATTCGACCTGCACGGGCTGTTCGGCCCGTGTGCCGAATTTGTTGTATTATTTTCTTTTGCTTATTTCCCCTTATTCCAATTCTCTCCTCTACACACATATATACATCAATTTTTTCCTTTTTTTTCTAAAATTATAAAAATTATTAATTTATCATTTTCACATCAAAAATACTTCAATTATACATTATTTCATCATTTATACAATTATTTTCTCCAAAAATTGAATAATTCATCTAAAATCATATTTTTCTCTCAAAAATTTTATTTATCACTCTAAAAATTTCATAGTTGTTCCAAAAATTTCACAATCAATCCTATAAATTATTTTCCTCAAGAAAACACATTTTCCTAATAGTTTCATATGTTTTCTCCTCAAAATTGCATTTTTTCCATTATTTTAATTTTTTCAATAAATAAATTTGAAATTAGAAAAATTTCATATATTTTCATTAAAATTCTAGGAAAATACACAAAATATACATATGTCAGATCCGTCAATCCAATGTATAAAATATGTGTTGTCACAGTCTTCATTCCTTATAATAAATTTCATCCTCGAAATTTCTAATATGCTAAGAGTCAAGGGGTAACTCCCATAATCTCGGGGAAATGGCTTGTCATATAATCCTCTCGCTCCCAAGTGTCGTGCTCGGCACTGTGGAATTGCCAACATACTCATACCATTGGTATCTCCTTGTTGTACAATTTCTTCACGGCTCGATCAACAATAGCTGCCAGAGCCTCATCATACGTACAATCCTCTCGCAAGTCAACATACCTCCAATTAATCACATGCAAGGGATGAGGATGGTAGTTCCTCAACATCGACACATGAAACACATTATGTACCCCCGCTAATTGAGGTGGTAATGCCAATCGGTATGCCACAAGGCCCACACGCTCGAGGATCTCAAAGGGTCCAATATATCTTTGTGCGAGTTTCCCTGAAACATCAAACCGAGTTCGCCCCTTCCTATGGGAAACCCGAAGGACTACATGATCACCAACCACAGACTCTAAGACCTTCCTCCGGTTATTTGCATAACTCTTCTGTCAGTCCTGAACTGTTTTTATGTTCTAACGGATCCGCTAAATCTTCTCATTCTGCTCTTGTACAAAAGTAGGGCCCAAGACTACTGTATCACCAACCTTGGCCCAACAAGCTGGCGATTGGCAAGGTCGACTATCCAATGCCTCAAAAGGTGCCATGCCGATGCTCGCTTGGTAGTTGTTATTATATGCAAACTCACATAGGGGCAAGTGATCCTCTCGACTACCACCAAAATCGATAATGTATGCTCTCAACATATCCTCAAATACCTGAATTACTCTTTCAGACTGACCATCAGTCTGTGGATGGAAGGCTGTGCTCAAGCTCACACTGTTCTCCAACTAATTCTGCAAGCTCTGCCAAAAATGGGAAGTAAATTGAGCATCTCTATCAGACACAATGGACATTGGGACCCCATGTAATTTTACAATCTCGTGGATATACAGTTAACTCAGCCTGTCCACTGAATCTCTACTGTGCATCAGGAGGAAATGAGCCGACTGAGTAAGTTTATCCACAATGACCCAAATAGCATCATGTCTCTGCTGAATCTAAGGCAATTCCATTACAAAGTCCATGGTAATGTGCTCCCATTTTCACTCGGGAATAGCCAAGGGTTGTAATGAACCACTGGGTCTCTGGTGCTCAGCCTTAACCTGCTGGCACGTATCATATCTCTGCACAAAGGTTGCAATATCCTGCTTCATCCCTGGCGACCAATAAGTTCGTTGAGCATCTTGATACATCTTATTGGCGCATAGATGGATAATGTACCTCGAGCGGTGCAACTCTGCTAGCACTCCCTATTTCAGGCGAGGGTTATCTGGTACCTTCAATCGTCCTTAAACCTTAGTGCACCATCAGTATCAATCGACCACTCTACACAAGAAGTGTTGTCTTCCCACTCTCGATACATCATAAAATCAACATCATGAGGCTGTACCTCTATAATCTCACTAAGCAAAACCGGCTGGGCTCTTATCTATGCACTAACTCTGGTCTTGGTTGAAGTCTCGTGAATACTCATCACTATCACTAATCAATCATCCTCCACTCTTGAGACATATGTCTAGCCACACAAGCAATCTCGACCTATACTTTGCTAAGCGCATCAGCCACCACATTGGCTTTCCCAGGATGATACTCAATGGTAAAGTCATAATCCTTTAGCAACTCCATCCATCTCCTCGGCCTTATATTAAGGTCTTTCTATGAAAATAGGTACTTGAGGCTCTTATGATCAAAATAAGTCGCCAAATCTTGAGCGCAAACACTACTGCTACCAATTCTAAATCATGCACGGGGTAGTTCCTCTCATCAACTTTTAGCTATTGCGAGGTAAAAGCGACAATCCCATCTCCTTGCATCAACCACACCCAAGGCCTGTCTCACATGCCTGGTTCTGGTAGCATAAGAATTGGGGCAGATGTCAAATGACGCTTCAACTTAAGAAAGGCTTCCTCACACTTATCTGTCCACACAAATGGCATGTCCTTCAAGGCGACTGTCTTTGAGGAATAACCTGACCCACAAGGTTCAAGGTCTTACTCTTAAAACTCACTAACACCCTATGACAGTCTGATTCTCCTCGTGATATGGCCACTCTCACTTGGTTCCTCTTTACGCCAATCGGGAGTTAGAAAGTTTTGTCCATACTCCCACTATGCCACTCTAAGTCATTTCTAAGGCTTTTCTTTCTTTTTAACTTCTATGATTACTTTGAGGAATAACAATTGCTATTGACCTAGGGAACCTCGTTGCGATGACCCCAACCTAGGCCCACAGAATCCCCCTCAGGGCACTCTGTGCAAGATGGTCACTGAAAGGTATTGTCCCTGCCCCTCGAGGTTTTACTTCGCCCTTAGGACTAGCTCAATGGTGGTGGGAGTTCGCAAAACTTTGTATTTGACCCCCAAAATCAAGGTTCGAATCCCACGGAGGCGAAGCAAAACCCCTAGGGACGGGGCCAATACCTTTCAGTGAGCACCTAGCACAGAGTGCCCTGACAGAGGTTCTGTGGGCCTAGGTTGGAGTTGTCACAATAAAAAGGCACCTTTTTATTGTATCAACCCATCGCCACCGCCACCGGAACCCACACCCACATCATGGCTCATCATAACATTGTTACTCACAAGGTATTATCCTTTTGGGTAAGCTTCGTTATTGGAGCAGTGATCGTCAAGAAGTTTGGCACAAATCTATGGTAATAACTTGCCAAACCAAGAAGTTACGAATCTCTGTCACAGTGGTGGGCCTCGGCCAACCAATGATAGCCTAGACCTTAGCTGGATCATATGAATGCCCCCAGCTCCAACTACATGGCCTAGAAATCGAACTTCTGTCAACCAGAACTCACACTTGCTAAACTTAGCATACAACCAGTGATCTCGAAGAGTCTACAGCGCGATCCTCAAATGCTCAGCATGTTCCTCCCTATTCTTCGAGTAAATAAGGATGTCATTGATAAAGATGATGACGAATGACTCGAGATAGGGATGAAACACTCTCTGCATCAAGTCCATGAACATCGTTGGGGCATTTTTCACGCCAAACGGCATGACCAATAACTCGTAGTGCCCATAGCGGGTCCAAAAGGTTGTTTACGTTCCTATTATTGAACTTTGTTGTAAGACTATTGTTTGACTTGGGTGCCTCTAAGTCATTTATCTCTAAAGAATTATCTGATGGGTTACAATGTATGACAAAAACACTAACCATAACTTTGAATGTGTCCACACCAATAAGGACCACTATGACTTCAAAAAAAGTGTGTAGTTGTGACCTAAGGTTTGGGGATGGACTCATAACAGTTGACCTATGTACCTTACCTATTTATGGCTATGATGTAATCTTGGGGATGGACTGGTTAGATCAGTACCAAGCCTAGATAGATTGTCCGAAGAGATGAGTAACCATAACCCTACCTTCAGGGAGACTTATAGAACCAACAAAGATATGCAGAGATTATCGAACAATCCAACCTTAGCCATGATTAACTACTTAAGGCAGAAGAATAAGTTTGGTGAACTCTCTGAATAAGACCCTGTTGAACTAAAAAGAATCCAAGACCTAGCAGTGGTTAGTGAGTACTCGGATGTGTTCTCAAATGACTTATTCGGACTACCACCTACTAGAGAATTAAAGTTCAAGATTGAAATTCACTATCGAACCAACCCTATAGCCATACATCCTTATAGAATGGCTTCAGTGGAACTAATTGAGTTCAAGTTGCAACTGGATGGGCTTCAGGAGAAAGGCTTCATCATGCCAAGTGAATCACTCTGAGGAGCTCTGGTATTATTTGTAAAGAAGAATGATGGTTCTATGAGACTTCGTGTTGATTATCAAAAGCTAAACCAAGCTACAGTGAAGAATAAGTATCCTTTGCCAAGGATTGATGGCCTATTTGATCAATTGAGAAGAGCCACTCATTTCTCAAAGATTGATCTTAGGTGAGGATATCACAAATTGAGAATTGGGGAGTTTGAAATACACAAGACTGCCTTCAGAACAAGATATGGACATTTTGAGTTCACCATGATGCCCTTTGTTTTGACCAATGCCCCAGTAGCATTCATGGATTTAATGAACTAAGTGTTTAGACAATATCTTGACCAGTTTGTGGTGGCATTCGAAGACAACATCTTGATTTACTCAAAGATAGAAGACGAACATTTGGAACACTTGTAGAGAGTGTTAGAGACCCTCAGAAGGCACCAATTTTATGTCAAGTTCAACAAAGTTAAATTCTGGATAAAGACGATCAAGTTCCTTGGCCATATCAGCGAAAGGCATCTCTGCACATGCAGAGAAGGTGGAGGCTATCATGAATTGGAAGCAACCAAAGACAATTATAGAGATCAAGAGTTTCTTAGGCCGGGCTGGATACTACAGAAGGCTCATCCAAGATTTCTCCAAACTAGGAGAACCTATGATCAAGCTAACCAGAAATGGAATTAAGTTTGATTGGGATGAGAAATGTGAACAACCATTCCAAGAACTGAAGAAGAGATTGACTACAGCCCCTATCCTTGTTGTTATACTAATGCTCCGCTAACTAGACTTCGAGCTGTGTTGATACAATAAAGATAAGTAGTCGCTTACGCCTCGTGACAACTAAAGGTCCATGAGAAGAATTACTCTACTCATGACCTATAATTAATGGCAATTGTATTGCCCCAAAGATTTGGAGACACTACCTCTATGGTGAGAAATTTGATCTGTTTTCAAATCACAAGAGCTTGAAGTACATCTACACTCAAAAAGAGTTGAACATCACGCAACATAGCTGGAGTTACTTAAAGATTATGAATTCAAATTACACTACCATCAAGGGAAGACTGATGTAGTGGATGATGCCTTGAGTAGAAAGTTCAACAAAGAATAAGAAGAAAAGGGCCAGATGTACCAATTGATTGACAACTTTAGGTTAGGTGTGACCTTAGATGACAAACAAGCTTATCTTTATAGTATGTCTTGCTAAATAGATCTTCTACAATAGACAAGGAGGAGTAGAGGCAAGACATGTGGCTCACTAGCCTGATAGAATGAGTTGCACAGGGTAAGCATACTAATTTCAAGATAAATGCAGAGAATACCCTACAGCTCAGGGAGAGGATCCGTGTACCTCAAAATGGACAAAGTAAGTTGACCATATTGGATGAGACTCATCAAACCAAATATATGATGCATCCAAGTGGAGATAAGATGTACTAAAACCTTAGAAAGACTTACTGGTAGAGAGGAACGAAGAGGGACATGGCTAAGAATGTCTCTAAGTGCTTAATTTGTCAACAAGTAAAATTAGAACATCGAAAACCCTCTAGAATGTTACGACCACTCCCTATACCTGAATGGAAGTGGGATAACATTGCCATGGACTTCGTCCATGGTTTGCCCAGAAATCCAAAAGGAAAAGACAATGTTTGGGTGATTGTGGATCATCTCACCAAAGTGGCTCATTTCCTGCCAATCAGATCAACAAACAAAGTTAGTAAGCTAGCAGAATTATACATGAAAGAAATAGTAAAGCTACATGGTGTGCCCAAAACCATAGTGTCTGATTGAAACTCTCACTTCATTTCTTAGTTCTGGCAAGCCTATAGAATGAATTGGGCACCAACCCCACCATGGGTACTGCTTTTCACCCTCAGACAAATGGGCAATCTGAAAGAGTTATTCAGATGTTAGAGGACATGATGAGGTCTTGTGTTCTGGACTTTAAAGGAAATTAGAGCAAGTACCTATACCTAGCAAAATTTGCATATAACAATTATTAGGCAAGTATCAAGATGGCTCCATATGAAGCTCTTTATGGGAGGCCCTGTAGATCACCAATTTGTTGGGCAAAACTTGAAGATCATGTACTTAGTGGGCAAGACTTGGTGGAAGAAATGAATAGCCAAGTGAAACTAATACAGAGGAGATTAACAGCAACTCAGAGTCGTCAGAAGAGCTAGGTAGACAAAAGAATGAAACCCCTAAAGTTCCAAGTGGGTGACAAAATGTTCCTACAAATTAGTCCTTAGAAAGATATCAAGAGGTTTGGATTCAAGGGAAAGCTATCACCGAGATTTGTCAGACCCTTCGAAATACGTAGAAGAATCGAGAAATGTGCCTATGAGTTAAACCTACCAAACCAAATGACCACAGTACACAATGTCTTTCATGTGTTGATGCAGAGGAAGTATGAACCAGATCCTTCTGAAATCATCTACTGGGAAGAAGTAGACATCTAAGATGATGCCACTTATGAAGAAGCGGTAATTAGAATCCTTGATCACAAGGTACAAAACCTGAGAATTAAGAATATTCCCTTAGTTAAGGTTCTCTAAAAACATCATGGAGTAAAAGAAGCTACATGGGAATTGGAAAGTGAGATGAAGACCAAGTACATATTCATACCTCTTTACAAGAAATATCTAAGGGAATAACACCTAAACAAATGTGTATAAATCTCCCGGATGAGATTCTTTTTAAGGACAATATGTTTTAATTCCTTGTAATTTTTTTTTACAAGATGAAATGAAATGATCATTTAGTGGTCAAATGCCAATTCAAGTGCCCAAAATTGTTCAATCAGTGTGCTCTCCAATCTGCATCATTGATCCAAAACTAATCTGAGGGCTAAGAGGAATAATATATATGCTCAAGAGGAAATTTTTCAATCCGTGTGCCCTCCAATCTACACCATTGATCAAAAACTAATCCGAGGGCTAAGAGGGATGATCCGTGTGCTCAAGGGAAAAGTGTTCAATCGATGTGTTCTCCAATCTACATTGTCAATCCAAAACTAATCTAAGGCTAAGATCTAGGGACGATCCGAGGGCTAAGAGGGATAGTCCATGTGGTGAAGAGGAAAGTGTTCAATCCCTGTGCTCCAATCCCTGTACTCCAATCTGCACCATTGACCCAAAACTAATCCAAGGGCTAAGAGTGATGATCTATGTGAAAGGAAAGCTTCCAATGAGCAACCTGCCATTCCTTGATTATTAAAGCTCTATATAAACCCCCTAATGGTCTCATTTTCTTCATCTCAAAGCAAGGGCTAATAAGATTTCTCTTTTCTCTTTAGCCTTCTTCTTAGCAATCCTCTTAGTTCTTGAGTGATCTTGAACTATTCTTGAATGTTTGAAAGTCTTACAGTAACAAAGTTCTACCAGATTTCAGAGGCTTACAACTGTTTTGTGAACTAAGGTGGAAGTGATTTCTATAACTTCCATCTTACTATTTTGGTTTAATATCATGTTCATGTATGTTAGATTTTAGTTTAGTATGATAAATATGATTAAATTTTTAGTTTAACATATATGCCATATTTAGTTGATAATGAAATCATGCCATGTTTAGTTGATCATGAAATCATGCCATGCTTAGATTATGCATATTTAGGTTTGTTTTCAAGTATGATACATGCTATGTGCTTATTTTCATGCTTTGAATGTTTATGTGTTAAACATGCTGGATTTAATTTATTTATGATTCATGAGTATGAGATTAAATAAAAGATTCTAGAGGTTATTGAACATATACTATCACAGTAAACATGAGGGTCGCTGTGGGTATTCTTTACACGTGATTAGTTCACATGGGTGATATCCCAAAATACTTTGAATTTGGGTTAAGCCCTAAGTCAAATAAAATTTGGCATGAAGAATGGCATTTTTCACTCAAGGGAAATATTTTGATAAAGAACATCAAAGGTCTTAAAACCCTTTCAGTTAAATTTAAAACTGTAAAAAAAAAATATTGTTTGAAATGCCTAATGATTTACAGGTGCATGAATTTGAATGTATTGTCATTCTAAATTAGTAATTTAGTTGTTTAAGAAAGATCCATTAGATTATGTGCTCACCCTCCCTCTCATATTTTTTATAGAATTGACTTGCATGAAGACCATAAATGTTAGTCAAGGTTTTTTAAAAAAAAAAAAAGTTTTTAATTTCTATGTAAGGGCATGTTGCCCAAGTTTTGACTGTTCCAGTGTAATAGTTTCTTTTTAAGATTGAGTTATGTACTTCACTTTATTAAATTAATAAAGTTTATGAATTTTTTTTATCTCTTGCATTATTGTCTTATTTAATTTGATTCCTAAATTTGAGTTAACTACTCTTAAATTCTATTAAGACATGAGATAATAAAAATAAAAAGTCGAGTTGCGTACTTGTAAAGTAACACTAGCCCTGCCTACCTTGTGGTTAAGTCCAATTGAAAGTCTCAGGGGTTGGAGTATTACAAATAATATGTAGGATTTTAGATACGTTGTCAACCCCAAAGACAAATATTCTGTGAGGGTTGGTCTTCACACTAATTTGGGGGCAAGTAACACGCTAAAGTCAAAGTTGATTGAAGGCCAATTACCCAAGTTTAGGGGGTCATGTTTTGGGCACTTCTTAGACATGAATTCTTTGGTTCATCAACCTTAGATAGTCCACAACATTTTGTTAAGAGAGGTTGTCCAACCAAATGATTTTATTTTCGTATTCAACATCAACAGTATCATTTCAAAATTCACCATAGTGGAATTTAACTTGATTATGGGGTTGAGCTGCAAAGGAAAAACAAGACGCCTTGCAGTTGGGGTTGAAGGTAATATTATAAAGAATAAGTACTTTAATAGATTGAATAAGATCAATAAACAATCTATATATGAAGGATTCATATCTCGTTATTGGGAGAATAATGAGGATGCAATGAAAATTGCAATGATGTTTTTTATCCATCACTTTTTGTTTTCTCACAAGAATGACAATCTGGTAAATGACGTTCATTTTGAGTTGGTTGAAATTGGTCAAGTTTTGAATTATCCCTGATGTAGGGATCTTTGTGAGTTTACAGTTTAATCGATGAAAGGGAATTTTACAATGAACAAGAAATGTGAAAAAGTTGGGAAGGGTAAATATCTAGTTATGTACAAACTTCTTGGGTTTCCTATAGCACTCCAAGTTTGGTTCTATTAGTGTTTCCTAAATGTTGATGGCAAGTATACCATGCAACGTTCAAACAAATATCATTGCATTCAAAACTAGAGTGCTAATGAGCAACCCAATTTCAAGAGTATTGAGAAGGTGTTGAATAGTTTTGATCATAGTAAGGTTTTTTTTTTTTTATTTGAAGATATGGTATTCATAACATTTATATTTGAATTGTTTATCTCATACTAGTGTTTGTTTTCACATCTCTTACGGTTTCATATTTTTTCAATTTCATTTTAAGAATTTTTGTCAAATCCTGATGAGCTATTGACATGAATGGCTTGCCTATAGAAGAAAATAATAAGATTGATGTTCTTGAAGAAGATTAGGGGCAACATCATTTTTCTGATTATGATGATTTTGTTGATCCACCTATTCGTAAATCTATTTGTAAAGCTTCTGTCAATAACCCTACCGGAGATCATGATTTTGTGGATAACTTTACCATTCTCCATGAGATGAAGAACTTGTGCAGATGGCAGCATGAGTTACGAAACAAATTTGATAATCTTTCCATGAAGATTGAAGATAATTTTGCAAAGATTTTGAAGAAATTTTAGTTATCTCGAAGCAACTTTTAAAGGTAAATTGTACAACCTTCAAAACCTGTCTATTTTTTAGAGTGTCAAACCAATATATTAATGGTATACTATTAATATACTATAAATATACCATATATATACTAATATTATATAGTGTGTATACTAACTATATATTGTCTGCTCTTTCATTTTGATGTTACACCAATTGTATACCATATATACAAGATTGTCAATGCAATATACCAATGATATACTATTAACATGCTATAAATATACCATATAAATACCAATATTATATAAGGTTTATACTTACTATATACTGTCTACTTTTTCATTTTGATATTATACCAACTGTATACCTTTTCTATACTAGATTGTTATTATAATATACCATTGGTATACTATTAATATACTATAAATAGTATGTTATTATTAATATTGTATACCATCTGCTTGTCTATGTCGATGTTACACCAATTGTATACCTTTATTTATGTATTAATTTTCCATCTGTCTTGTAGGTTTCTTCTGTAAATGAAATTGTACATAAAATCAAAGATAATAACGAGAAATTCGCAACGGGATACTCAATTTATGTCAATGAACCTTGTCAGATTATGACCCCACTTAAGAATAACAAAAACGATGGTGATCATGGAGATGTTTGTAAGAATAATATTTCATTACTCATTATTTTGTATATTTCCATGTTAAATGTCAATTCAACTATTAGCGAAGGTGTCAGCAATTAAAAAAAATACTTGGTTATGTTGCACTTGATGTTGTAAGATTATCAACACAATCATTTTCTTTCACTTAAGAGTGTGCCTTTATAATATTTATGTTCCTAACTGAATTAATTTTACTGCTCTTATGAAGTTTCTTGTTTATTTTCTTTAACTCGATTTTTAGATATTGTTGCTGATTCAAAATCATCTTCACATCTTGAATGTGAGCGAGATTCCAACATTGATAATTAGTTGATTCGATAGTGAATGTTGCAACATCAACCCTCTCAATGGAAGATTTCACTCCACTTCTTCCCACTCCTCTACTCAATAAAAGGGAGAGACATCCCACTCTCCAATCTTGTTGTTTCCTATTATTAATAGATATACATTTGAGGAAAAAAAGTATAATTCCCAAAAAGCATAAAGTAAAAGAGATTGTGAAGGGAGTCTACCCTTCAGACACATATTAGGGTGAAGAACTGGAGAGCATGGTTGTACTTGAGTTTGAAGAGTGGCTTCAATAGGTTGGCTAAAGCACAAGTAACTTTTATTAGAAATCAATTTCAAACTCAATTAAATGTATTGTTGCTAATATTTTAAGCATTTTGCTTAACATCTGCATGTTTTTACAAGAAAAATTACAATGATCGTGATAACATATTGAATCTGATGTTTGATTTTGCAATTTCTAAGATTATTGAAAAGGAATGGTTTTATACATTAATCACGCCATACCAACCGATCTCATCCTCTATAAGTTTAGCTTTTTAGCACTTTTATCATAGTGTATACCTTTGTTATAGTGTATTATCTCAATATAATACCAATGCATAAGTTTTGGACACTTGCATGATGTCTTTACACACATATTATATTGATATTATACCAATATTATCTATATATTTTTGTTTTCAAACTCTGTTTTATGACCGCATACCTATATTGTACCGATATTATACCATTATTATGCAAGTAGTCCAATGTTTCAAATCTATTCTAATGACCGTACACCTATATTATATTGAAACTAGACCAATATAATAAGATGTTTTAACATTAGTATACCAATAATATTTTGAATGGATTCATGTTATATACACTTTATATTTATGTTTCAATTGTTACTTTAGTTTATATGTAGACATCTGATCTCTTATTACTTGCACAATAACAAGTATGATGAAAGTATGAAGATGAAATTCACTACAATAGATAACTTCTTTGAACAAAAGTTGCAATCTGTTTACAAAAGATGCGTACAAGGAAAATGATCTTTGTCTGCGCTCAAGGATGTGTGACGACCCACGTTTTGGTGTGCAAAATTTTCAAATACAATATATGCATTTTCTAGAATTTTTAATGAAAATACAATGATTTACATCAATTTTTTTCAAATTTATATTATTTATTGGAGAAATGAGAAAAATGGGAAAATATGTGAAATTAGGAGGAAAATGAAATTTCTTGAGAGAAAATAATTTCTGGGATTAATTATAGAATTTTCAGAATTTTTATGAAATTTTTGTGCAATTAATGGAATTTTTGGGAAGAAAATATAATTTTGGTGAATTATTTAATTTGAGGAGAAAATAAATGGAATAAATGAGAAATTGATGAAAAATTGAGAGTTTTGATGAG